>PVIR01025222.1:0-25080 GCA_004026965.1 Petromus typicus | reverse complement strand
AAAAAAAAAAAAAAAAAAAAAAAAAAAAAAAATCTGAGTACCAAGGGCGCTAAGGAATCCACGGGCCCCTGGAGCCAACTCTGAGAAAATTCCCTGTCTAAAGTGAAGTTGTTTGTGAAATAGAAAATGCTCAGTGTAAAATAAGGTGAAAGGGGACAATGCTGAGATTGTAACAAAAAAGTAAGGAAACAAATTTTATGTATATGGGGGGGTGGTAGGGTGGGTAGGGCTATGGGAAAGAATGAGAATTAAGTTGTGTCTTATACTGGTACAAATCCCCATTATGGAGTGCAATCATGATGTGTATATTTAATGTACTAATAAAGATTAAAAAAAAGTGAAGTCGTGGATTCTTTTTGAAGTAACACCCCTATAATCCTAAAAAAAATTAACATATGAAAAAGTGAGCTTTAAACAAGCTAATACAGTGCCTGTCAGAATATTTCAGTGGATTCTATGAAATAAGATAATAGAAAAAGATAGATCTCTATAGAACAAAAGCTAAAGTAAGAAAGGAAATTCCAAGAGAAACCTATAGGTACAAACTATAGAAATGATCCCTGAAAGTGTAGCCTTTGAAACTTATATGTACAAAGCAGAAAATGTTTTTCTGCACAGACATAGCTAGCTTTGACAAATTTTAACATAAAGCAATTTAGCAATTTTAGAAGGACTGAGTCCATGACATTTTCTTTTTTAAACTTTAAAGGCCACAAGGCAAAATAAAGAATATAGTGTGGATAATCTTTAACAAAGGATTATGTATATAGTGGGGTGGAGGGTCGAAGGGAGGACAGGGGGATGGGAAAAAATAGGAATCAAGATGTATCGTGTACAGGTAACAAATTCTCAGTGGTGGATGAGATCAGAATGTATGTTTAAAATGTACAAAAAAACTCAGTAAAGGAAAAAGAGAGAGAAAGCCAATCCAAAAAGTCTTTATTCACAACACCAAAAATATTTTTTAAAAAGTCATGTAATGTAATTCTTTTCTCTTACTTTCTTAAAATGTAAATAAGCCATTGGTGTCAGGTGTATTTTGGGGTAGGGTAGGGAATAAGATTCTGCTTAATTAAGATTCAAAGTCAATGCTTTCTATCATTCAGCTTATTGTAAATGTTCATATGTGCTATAGACTGAATGAAGTCTCTCCCAAATTTACACTTTTAAGTCTCAAATCTCAAACTGACAATCTCTGGAGTAAGGGCCTGAATGGAGATTATAGGATTTAGGTAATGTTCTAAAAGCTGCTCTGACTTCAGGACTAGAGTGCTTATTAGAAGAATGTGAGGTAGAGATTTGGCTCAGTGACAGAGCGCTTGCCTAGCTCTTCAAGGCTCTGAGTTCAAGTTCTTCCATGAAAAGAGAGAGAGAGAGAGAGAGAAAGGGGACATAAAGAAAGAGAACAAAAGAGGAAGGAAGGAAGGAAGGAAAGAAAGAAAAGCAAGATCATGATGGAGTGTTCACAAGTTGTTCTGGAAAATTCAGCGCAAACGTGAGACACATAGCTCTGTGAAGAGATGATTCTGTAGGAACTTGCTGGACTGTGTCTTGAGAGAGCTCACAACCAGGCAAACCTCAAAATGCTGGCATTCAGAAAGATAAGCAGATTAAGTGCAGAAGGTACTCTGGCTCTAAAGGAACTGCAGCTCAGTGGGGGAGGGGGCATTTCCCTCCTATACAGTGGTCAAAGCAAAACTTCTGCCACATGGACTGAGATGCGACTGAATAGAGAAGATATCTGAGTGCAGCCAAATGCACAGGGTAAGTGTGATGGTTCTCATCTCATCTCGTCTCGTTTCTTTCCAAATGTAGACAGGGCTGAACTGCAAAGCCATCGTAGCTCATTCCCACACACCCCCTGCCTCAACAGAACAGGTAGGAGATGGACATAAGCAAAATTGGGGAGGAAGCCATGTTATGTTACTCCCCCAAATCCTCCCATTTTCTACAGTCCCAAGATGTAACTGCACTACAGGGAGGAAGTACCTAGTTCCCTATGACTTATCATATGCCCAGAAAAAAGGCAACTGACATAATTGGACTGAAATCATGAGATTCAGAGAAAGACTCCAGGGCCCAGCTTATAAGAGACAAAACTGTGGGTCAGGAGAATCGCAGCAGGGCACACGGATAGTATAGCCACAGGCAGCCTGCTCATCCAGATGGAAATGCGCAGTGAGTCTGGGGTCATCCAGGCAGGGAGCAGCAGAAGGCTGGCACTTCTGCCCCCCAGGACACAGACCCCATGTGGCCCTCGCTCTCCTGTCTGCTGGGGCGCATTTGGAGTACAGGCAGCCACGTGCACATATGGGAGAGTCACGCCTCTAAAAGAGCAGTCTGGAATTTATGAAGCTGTAAAACAGTCTAGAGTAGTGTTGGCAAACTTTGTTCAGCTTTCAATGATCTCAGACAACCTGCTGGGGCACAGGTGCCAACACCGCTCTAGGCCAGCTGGTAATGCTTCCAGGGCACAATTCAGACTACATTCTCCCTCACTCTCAGGTAGGACAGAGACCAAGTGGGCCCACCTCAGTACCCACCTTCAACCACAGAGGCGCGCAACTCAGACTCCTGTGACGGGCTCGGAGTGAAAAGTGAGGATTCTCACAGGTCCTGTTTTAACCAGGTAGTATCTAAACATCACCCTCATCATATAAATCAGCACAAGAAAGAATTTCAGACTCGATTTGTTCTCATTCTATAGTGCAGGGGGTTTTTGTGGGTCTGTGTGACTTTCTGCCTTTGATTCTGCACTACCTTATTGCCTCATGTTGTGTTTCCCCACGTCAAAGGGTTAGCTAAATTTGTTGTTTAGTTTTTTAATTAGTTGGAGTCACTCTCCCTGTATCTTTTTTCTCCATTTATTTTCCCATTTCTTCTCTCTGTCCTTTTCTTCTTATACAATTTCAATTCTTCCTTCCCTGTCCTCATTTTTTGTATAGAAATATTATTATTCAAACCTATTTTTCCTTTCCTATTTTTTTTTTTTTTTGTAGACAGACGTAGTCTTTCTATATAATTCAGGTTGGTTTCAAAGTTGTAGTGATTCTCCTGCCTCAGCCTCAGGTTCTGGGACCCCTCAATTAGGGCTCAGTAGAGGAGCAGATTTAATATAACAAAGGACTTAATGGCTGCCTGTGGAATCATGGATAGAAGCCTGGAAAAGAGCCCTCTGTACACTGGGGAGGAGGAGGGAGATGATCAAGGTAGAAGGAAGGCCCAGGGCTCCCTGCAGCCCAGCTTGAGTCTGTATCAGAAAGCCTCAGGCTGTTAGCCCTGGAAAGTTGAGGAGCTGGAGACAAATGTCCAGAGGGGAGGTGAAGGCTGGCACTCCTCCAGGAAATGTGAATTTCCTTCTTTTTTCCCTTTTAAACCATTGAAGCTACAAATCCATTGGTTGGTGCCACACACGTCACAGGTAGATCTTTTCTCTACAAATCAGGCATCCAGAAACCTGGAACAGCTGCGCACGTCTTAATCCACTCGAGCTGACACTGCAGTCCACCCTCATGGGGGAGCACAAGTGCATCACCATGTCCGCTCCCGTCACTTCTCAGATGTGTATGTGTAGGTGCACAGGCATATGTAACTGGACAACTGTTAACAACTGATTCTACCTCGATAGAGTCTCCCCTTGATTTCCAAGGTTTTCCTCAACCAAGGAATTTTTTACTTAGCTTTTCTAACTTTGTGGTCCTGCTAGTTTATTAACTGGCTTCGGTCTCACTGTGTTTTCTATTAATCTCCATTAACACTACTCTCTATTATTCTTTCTCTCCTAGCCTTCAGATAATTTTGAAAATCTTTCTTTCCTATTCCTCTCTCCCCTGCTATGCAAATGTTATTATTAAAGCCTATTTTTTCTGCTCTTCTTCCTTCATCTCTTACACTTTCTCTTAATTTTTCTTGTTTCTCTCCTTTTTGCTGGCCTGTCCTACATTATTACTATTCTCTTATCTTCCTGGGTTAGTAAAAAAATGATAAATTGCAAAGAATTGCAAATGGGTTTGAAATTATATCTTTCTCTTTTTTTTAAGGTTTTTTGAGACAGGGTCTAGCTTTGTGGTTCAGGCTGGCCCTGAGCTCAGTCTTGAACTCACAGCAATCCTCTTGCCTCTGCCTCCTGAGTGCTGGGATTACAGGCGTGAGCCACCACGCCCGGCACTGTGGTATGTGGTACTGGTTGCTGCTGGGTGTGGGGTCTCCACACCCAGTATTGTTATGTGGTTACCGGGGAATCGAACCGGGGCCCTTGCGCTTGCAAGACAGGCGCCGGAACCACTGAGCTATATCCCCAGCCCGAAATTATATCTTTCTATATGGTTGGTTGCTTAGATGGTGATCAGTTTCACACCACAATTTTACATTCCAAAGGGAGAAATATGGGAATAGAAAAGAATTAGCCCCAGACAAACTGAAATCTAGCAAAACAAATATTTGTTTTAACCTGAAAAAATTTATTGGTTATTTTAGGAAAGATGTTCATCTCAGTTATTTCTCTTGCCTCATCTTTACCTGAGACTTGTATTTCATTTGGATCAAGAAAAGAGTATGTAGGAAAGGGATGTTATTTTAACAAATAGTAAAATAGACAAAAATGAACAGTTTGACCACATAAAAGTAACTTAAAGTTAAATTCAGGTATCTCTATATAATTTAATCATGCAAGAATAGTTCTATATCTATTTCCATTGTTTGACTTGGAACTTAATATAAAGTTTAATGTAGAAGAACAACTTATTAGGCATATGCACAGATTTCTCTGGAGTTGCTGCCTGTTACAAAAGATCAGCAAGTGATCACCACCAATACAATAGTCTAAAGCTGCCTCCAAATTTAACAATGGAAAAACTTAAGTAAACCGTTGTATCATTTTTTATCTGTCACTATGCTTTCAAAGATGCATTTAACTGTTAGATTGAAAAAATTCATACACAATACAAAAATACAAAACACATTATAATGCACAATTCTAACAGGATATGCAATGAATAACTCCATAAGAGGTGTTTGAAGATGTATTTTCTTTCCTTTTATTTTCAGCATCTACAAGATGATTTTGAGAGACACCTGGGTGGTGTGTACACACTTAAACCATCTAGTTGTTCTATGAAGAAATCCTGTAGTGAGTTCAATTCAAATTAAGTCTAATAACTTAGTAACATAAATATGCAAATTTACAGAAAATACATCTTACTGTTTGCCATCTTTGTACAGTTATCTTTTTGTTTTTATATCTTTAACGAAATAAAAACCAACCAAACATTTAAGCGGTTTGTACATTTAAATTTTTGGTGGTTTGTATTTTAAAAGAAATAGCTTCTTTATGATTTGCCTCCTTTCTGCTGGAAATGCTTTTAAGAACTGACTAATATACGAAAACCAAGAGAGGCATATTCAAAAATACTGATTTACTTTGGTAGAAAATAACTATTATTTGAAGATTAATGAAAGTAGGCAAGGCCATTAAGTTGAAATGGGCTATTTCAAATGCTCAGCACTTCACGCAAGTGTTAAAATGTTTTCTGTAAAAGAGCGAAGCATCTGTATCCATTGATAGCGATGCAATACCTAACATACGATAAAACAAATGCCCATAAAGAAAATTAAACTTTATTTTATCTAGATTTACTTGGAGTCAACAGTCCAGCAATATTTTCCTTTCAGTGCAATATTTTCCTTTCAGTACTCCTCCCCTCTATAAAGTTGTTCCTGGGCGCAGACAATTTAGGTAAAAAGGGAGTAAAGTTAAAAGTAAGTGCTTAGTTTTAAATACGCCAGTAATTTTTATTCTCCTAATGTGTTCATTGTTGATACAAAAATATTCTTTAAAAATACCACTTCTGATTTCTTTATTATCTGTAAACTTTGGAAACTAATCACATAAAACTAAAAAATTAGCAAATGCCTTAAAAAATCTGTATATAAAACATCAATTACTGTGGGGTCCCCTGAGGTTAAACAATGCCGGCTCCGTAAAGGAAGTGCAAGGCGGTACATACACAACAGGCCCCTCCAGCCACAGTGATTAAAGGAAAATAGAGAGACAGAGACTGCCCCCTATAGGGCTGGTTTGGGGCGGTTGAGAACAAGGAAGTGGGGCTGTATGTAAGTGCTGAGAGTCCTGGCAGTAAAGCTTCTCCACCATTTCGTCTCCACATGATGACTCCCACCCGTGGTTCGATGTCAGATGAGAGGCCTTCAGGAATGGGACGTGACAAATTACCCCTAATTTCAAACTCTCACTTCTTAGTGTACTATTCAATCTTTTAAAAAATGAAAAAAGAAAAGCGGCTCCAAAGATAGTGTTATAGTATTGTTTAAAAAAGAAACTGTTGGGCTGGGAGTTTAGCTTAGTGGTTCCTGGCACCTGCCTTGCAAGCACAAGGACCTGGGTTTGATCCCCCCAGTAACCATATACAATATTGGGCATTGAGACTAGGGAGGCAAAGAGAGGAGTTCAAGACTGAGCTGTGAGTTCAAGACTGAGCTCAGGGCCAGCCTGAACTACAAGTGAGACCCTGTCTCAAAAAATAAAAAAAGAAAGAAAGAAACTGTTCCTTTTAACTTTACACCCATTCCACATCCTAGTTCAAAACACATCACTAAATTATCTTGGTCATGGACATTGCCAGGATGAGATTTTATATTTTGTTCCCAAGGCTTCTGGTTACCAGAAGACCCATGCTTTCTTTATTAAAAGAGTTTGGTCCAGCTGATGTTGGCTTAACCTTTCCAGTATTCTCCATCCTCATCTTTGCTCCTAGAAGCATTTCTTCTGGTTCACTATCTTCACCCTCATTAAAAGCCACTGCTACTGAAAGAATTTTGGGAGCAAAAGTTGAAACAGTTTCCTCAGGCTTCCATGATCCAGGTTTGATGGACTCAGCTGATGTTTTCTTTGTTGTCTGACCCCTTACGGCAAATCCAGACTTGGAGATCTTAGTAGGTCTTCAGTTTCTTCTTCAACTGATCGCTTCTCAGCACTCTGCATGGAACTCTCCCCTCCATTACTGGAAGAGTCTTTTTTTTTTTTTTTTTTTTTGCAGTTTTTTCTGCTTCTTCTTCAAGTCCATGGGCATCTCCAGCTTGCTTGAATTTGTCAGGCTTCATTTCTCTCTCTTTTGTCTCTTTCTTCTTCCCGTGCCCTGGCCTCAGCAGGGCAAATCTTAAGTTCTGAAGTTCTATGTCTGATATCTGGGACACATGGTAAGAGATGTGAATTTCAGAGGACTTGGGAGGCTTCACTAAAATGGCCTTTAAATTGAAGAGCACATAAGCACTCTTTAGACTGCCTCTACTAGTGACTTTCAGCTTGCCTTGGCTGACATTCCATGTATAACTTCCTAGAGTCTCCACTGAACCTTTTGTTTCATTAGCACAGCTTTACATACTGCCCTGGCCTCCGATGCTTCCATTTGAAATTTAGGTGGAAGTCTCCATAGCCTAAAAACTCTTATACCTTGCATGCTGAAACAGCCAGCATCACACAGATCACATTAAGACCTTCCATGATAATGAATAGTAGTCAAGTACTCTTGTACCATGACTGTTACAGCCTCTGAAGCTGAAATGGCTGAGCATGGTAAAATGAATCCAGAAGTTTCAATTGCTTAGATGGTCTTTGTCAAGCAGGGGTCCCAAGGTCTCTTTTCTCAAGTGAAAACTTTACATTTTTGCATCTCAGAGCCTGCATGGCTGATTCCTGAAATACCCTCCAGGCTTCTTTTTTCTTGTCTCTTTCAGAGTGCCTCATTTCTTTATAATGGTGCTACTTTGCAGTTACCACACTTCTCCCTCTAAAACCTATCATTACAAGTGGCTTCTTTTGGGCCAAAATTTAATTTCAAATTATTCTTCTCTACTTATTGTCTAACAATTCTCATCATAAGTCTTGGTGAAGATTTGCCAATATTCTCTATGACACAGCCTGCATATGGCACTGCTTTGAAATTTCTTCTGTCAGATCAATTAGCTCATAGTTCTAAATTCTTGCAAAGTCTTAGAACATGGACAAAATATAGATTTACTTTTTTTTTTGCCAATGTGTAAAATACAGCTCCCAAATGATACCCCCTGAGCCTGGCCTGTACTGACCTCATCCTCGCAACATTCCTATTTGTAACCTCTGAGGAGAAGTGCCCCTTTTTACATCACATGGCTTCTGTAGCCTGTATTCCACTTCCAGATCAGTTCCAAAAGTTTTTGAATCATACGATCAAGTATAATCACCACAACATTTCTCTGGTCCTAATTTTTTTTTTTTGATAAGTAAACTTTCTCATCACTGACACTCAACAACCACAATTTAAAGAGGGGCATCCTGTTTCAAGAGAATGAGTCTATGGTCAGTTGGCTCTAAGGCAGAAAGATGATAGAAAGGTGTATGCTTAGTTCATAACACCCAGAAAACAGAACAAGGGAATTATGCCCGGCAGAAGGGAGCCAAGGGCTCCAGAGTCACACCTCCATGATCCACTCAGACTTGCAAGATCCGTTTTCCCAAACATTTTGGCAGTTCCCAAGCCAATCAAGTTGACACAATTAGCCCTAACTACCACACATTCTTGAGATCCTGTTTCTTTATTTTTGAAGCTAAATTGTTCTGCTCCTATATTTCTCAGGGTTCTTTATTACAGATAATTTCCTCCATGTTTCCAGTAGGTCCTTTCTATTCATAGATTAAAGCCTTCTTCTATTTCTGCAATTCTTTCAATAAAAATTATAAATAGCAATTTGTTGTTTTATTCCTTAGAGCCTTCAGTTATGCAAATTGCTTCTTTTCCTCTTTACCACTTCCACCCTCTCTGGTTTTTCTCACTGATTTTTTTGCATTCTCAGTTTTTAATTCTATTTTTCCTAAATTATTACTAGAAATATTTTTATATTCTACATAGTTATGTTGTACAACATATTTTGAGATATTTATATATAATGAAACAATGAAGCAAATTAATATAGCTGTCATTTTGCATAGTTATCCTGTTTCATAAGGGGAAGAATAATTAAAATCTACTCTCTTGGCAAATTGTCAGTTTAAGTTTATGCTGTCTTGACCATAATGTATTTCTTATTTCGAGGTAATATTTGGTGCTTCTGATTATTTACTGAATTCATTCTTTTTCATTTCTCTTTGTTTTTTGTCTGCATTCACTTTTTTTTTTTTTTTTTTTTTTTGATACAAGGGCTCGTTTTTGTAGCTCAGGCTGGCCCTGAATTCACTTTGTAGCCCAGGAGAGCCTCAAATTCACAGCAATCCTCCTGATTCTGCCTCTTCAGTGCTAGAATTATAGGTATGAGTCACCACAGATGGCACTGAGGTATGTGATTTAGATATGGGGATCAAATTTAGAACCTTGTGCTTGCAAGGCAGACTCCAGAACCTCTGAGCTAAATCTCTGGCCCTTCATTCACTTTTAAATTTAAAATTCATGAATTTCTTTTTATCTTTAAATGTGTGGATTTAACTGTTAAAAAGTTTATTTTCATTATAAAATTTTAGATCTTTAATTCCATAGCTCACATTCATTGGTCATTTTATAACTATTTGTGTCATCTTGAGGTTATCTTCTACTATATGTTGTTGTTATTTTTGAGGTGATCAAGACCTTTAACTATTAAATTCAATTGAATTTTGTGTTCTGATTTTTTAACAGTTCTGTATAGGTTTTTCAAGTTTTCTTTGATTTATTATTGCATATTTCAAGTGTTTTATAGAATTTGTTTTTCAGTGGCTCTTTCTTTTGTCAGTATGCCAAAATCCTTTAAAATAGATAGAATCCTTCATTAGACTTGATTATTATTGCTTCCTTTTTGGTGGTAGTTGGGGGAGATTATGTGTGTCTCTTGCACATGGCTCTCTTTTATCTGGTAAGACAGCAAATGTTCCCCTCAGCTGTTTTTCTCTTTATTACCAAATTTCAGAATATCCAAATGTCCTATCATCTCTTCTCCCTACCACTTTTCTTGTCTATCTTTCTTTCCTTCAAAAAATTTGTACTGATGCAGTAGATTTTCTCAGGAATTTGATTATTTTTTTAAGTTTGGTCATTCTCTTCTTTCAAATAATTCTTTAAAAGTGCTTAAATATATGCAGATTTTTGTTTTTTAAATCTTTAATTGTTAATTAATTATAAATTATTTTAGTAATTTTTGGAAGATATATTCAAAGACAGAGAATGACAGTTATTATTTAAAGCCACGCAAAAATTCTCATCTTTCAATTACTTCTACTTGCACTATGCCCCATCCTCAAACTTGCCTCCAGACAACATTCCCACACCCTTAATGTGTGTTTTCTAAATTCTGTTCAATGATTATAAAATACATACACAAAGCCACAATAAAATTTTACTGTTAATTAGATTTTCTAAGCAATTGCATTAAACTTGAAAGATAAAATATTATCAGTACTGAAGTTGAAGATCTCTGTACCATCAGACAAAAAATACATAAGCTGAGAATTCAAGGGTGGCATTTTATATTACCAAATGATGGGATTAGTGCCGTATCTATTGTATGTTATAGACAAAGAAGTTCAGTCTTTAAAATGGCAACTAAATAGTTTGGGCGAGTAATAAATTAAATTTGAATATTTTTAAGTGTTTAAATGAAATAGCCCTATATTCTGCAAAATAAGGTAGGTATGGGTCACTAATGCATAAATTATTGCACCGTTTTAAAAATTACTAGTTTCATGTCTTTTGGCAAGGAAACAGTGAGCCATTTTAGAGCCTTGGCAAAACCAAGTGTATTTTAGCACAGTTTCAAGATAAAAACAACTTGTTGTGTCAATAGTTGAGGTAAAGAACTTAATGAGATGTAATTTAATACCAATATATTCTATTTTGCTATGAACTGGAAAAAAATGAGTGAGAGTTTTGATCTACATTTCATAGCACCCTTGACAAGTTGTAGTGAGTTTTGGAAATAAATTTTATCCAACTAGTGAATAATTTTCTTTTGAAATATATTTTTACTTGCATTCAATATCTTTAATCTGGTATCCTCATCATAAAAAGCTTCACTTTCTTTTCTCACTAGTGCTAATATGGATAAATCACATGATTATTATTACTTCATATGTGTGTTTACATGCTATGAACAAAGCGCATCTTCAATCAATATTATAGCCAGCCTAGTTTCCTTTTTTTCCTCTTTGTTGAAGAGATTAATTTTCTTTATTTCTTCACTAGTGGTAGCAACCAGCAACTCTGTCCAATGGGGATTTCTGTACCCCCTAACTTAAGTAAAATGAAGATATTGCCTGTTTTTTTCTTATTCTTAGTTTTTGCTACCAAAAATAAACAATTGAGTGACTTTTACTTTTAATTACTCCAAGAAAAAAAATAAGAATTTTTAAAGTTCATAAAAACAAGTTACTGAATTGCAAATTTCCATTCATCATTTATCAAACATAATTATTTTGAATTCAAATTTCAAAGCTTAATTTCGTCTGGTTTTTAGTTTGAGATAGGGCTCATCAAACAAGTCAACAGTACCCTCACTTTTGTGTTAACAATTCATTATTTGTAATATTTCTATAATATATTCTAACTCCTCATCAAAAAATCACCAAGTAATAAATTACCTAAAAATATTTAGGTAATAAGTTCTTTTTTGTACATATGTACAACTTGTATGTCACTAAATTTGAAATTAGAATAAAGTGTATTTTTCTAGATATCTTTTCTGTAAGTTGATTTTCACCGTGGGTTATGTTTGTTTGTTTTGCTTTCTTTAATAGAATTTGAGTAGTTTTTGGTTGATAGATAAATTAAATATAAAGTATGGAGAACTTCATATACGTTTTAACTTCACACATTAACAATTTTCTCCACTATTAACATCTCACAGTGGAATGATAGAATTGTTAGAATTGATGAACCTGTGAAAGTCCACAGTTTGCATTACAGATCCCTCTTAGTGTACACTCTGAGTTTTCACACTTGTATAACAAAGTGAACCCATCATTACATTAATTTAAAGTATAACTACACTTGTCTAAAAGTTCCATCAGTGGTCTATTTATTCATCCTTCCTTTCTCCTTAATTGTTGGGATCTTTCTCATACACATGTGTGTGTTTGTGTGTGTGTGTGTTCGCATGTGTGTATGCGTGTGTGTATGTGTATGTAAAATTTCATATTCAGATCTTCTCATTAAGTGTATATTTAGCCATTTTATTTGTTTTTATTTTGAGACAAGAGTCTCACTAGCTCATTAATTTGCCCAGGTTGGACTTGAATATATGATACTCCTGCCCTAGCTACTCAGAGTTCTGAATTATAGGCATGCATTACCATGTTCTGCACTGTGATCTTTTTCCATTTCCATAGTTTTGCCCTTTCAAGAATGTCATATGCTTTCAATTATGTAATCCACAGCCTTTTCAGATCAGCATATTTCATTTAATAACACATCTTTAAATTTCCCTCACATCAATTCATATAGATCAAAGTAGCATTCTACTGTCTGGATATATCATAGTATTTTTATCTTTTAACCTTTTGAAGGACATCTTAGTTACTTGTAAATTTTAACTTCAATTTATTTCTTCAGATCACTAATAGGAGATAATTTGAAGTTCTGTTCTTTAATATAGGTGAAGTATAAACTCCTAGTTCTAAAACATTATCAGATGATGAGTTATAGAGTGATTTCTCCAGCTAATGATACCCAAGGTCCTCCATAAATGAATTGGTGGATTCATCTGCCTGCATTCAGAAGCATATCTTAATTGCCTTCCCAAAGCAGCAGTTAAGAATTCCAAATTCAGAAACTGGAACTTTTGTAATTTCTTAGATCCTAAATTAGCACATATTTTTCTTTTTTCCTTAAGTCATAGAAAATTACTAAATTATGGCACAGTGGCTTTCTTTTCTTAACCTAAAGTCTCATAAGAGGGACTCTGAAAAAAAAACTTGAAAACTGATTCATTGTACTTATTTTCTTTAGTATCCTAAATAGAAATAAATAAAGAGAGATATTCATGGAATTTGTAAGTAAAAATTTTAAAAAATGAATTCCTATTCACTAATCACTCAAATCACCTATGACCATTGAACTACTAGGCACTAGGACTGTATACTTCTTTTCAAAATATTTGTAACTTCCAAGACAGCAGTTATCATTACCAGTCACTATGCAAATAGATTAGATTAGAATAGTTCCTGATGGGCTCAGGCCTAGAATCTCAGCAGTGAGGTAAGCAACAATGATGAGACTGGGACTTGTGCAAAGCCTACACTTAGAATTTCTGTCCCATCTGAACAGCACTTACATGCTAACTTCTCCCAAGACCATCCTATAAGACTTAGTCCTGGAATCTTTGTCTATGCAATAAGTGCTGGGGTTTTGCTAGGACTTACACCAGAGGCCTAAAGGTTAATGATAAGAGGAAGACAGCCCAGAAAAAAATCATTTCTCAAGGGTTCTAAATAATCGCAAGAAAAATGCTTGTCACAAACAGATTATAGACATTAACCCATAAATTAAACCAAAAGACACTAACAATAGCAACAAAACTCAAAATCAGAAGAAAAACAAAACAAATAAGACCCAAACTCAGATTTACTAATCTCCAAAGCAAAAAACAGGGACAAATGAAACAGATCACCCTGATAAATAACCATCTGGGCTCCCTTTACTGCTACAAAAGAGAATCTAAAAAAAAGTTGATCTTTCAGAAAACAGCACAGATGATGATCAGGATGAATGAAACAGGTAAAAAATAGAGGACCCCAGGAACATGATGGAATCTCAGCATAGAAAATAAATGGAGTCCAATAAACAGATTCAAATGGAAATTCAAGATATTAAAAGCTTATGTACCAGATTTAGTGCATTTGAAGACAGAATTTCAGACACAGAAGACAGAATTGTTGTTACTGGCCGGGAAAGGAAAGATTTCTTAAAAATAGTAAGAGACCATGAGAACACAATCCAGCAGCTACTAGATGATGTAAATAAGAACAACTTAAGATTGCAATGAATACATAGGAGAGAGAGCAAATGACATTTAAAAAAAAATCCCAAACTGTTCAGAGATGTAATGGTAGAAAATTTCCCAAACAAAATAAAAGAATTTGATATACAGATAAATGAAGCATGCAGGACTCCAACCAATTGTGATTTTAAAAACATCTATACCTTTGCATATAAAAATCATAATATCAGAATCTCAACTGAAAAGTGAAATATTGAAAACAGGTAGAGAAAATAAATATATCACATACAAGGAAAAGAAAGCCCATCAGAATTTCAGCAGGGACTGGGGATTTAGCTCACTGGTTCTGGCACATGTCTTGCAAGCACAAGGACCCGGGTTTGATCCCCAGTAACCACACACAATATTGAGCATGGAGACTCATGCCCAGCAGCAATCAGTACCACATACCACAATGCCGGGCATGGTGGCTCACACCTGTAATCCCAGCACTCGGGAGGCAGAGCCAGGAGGATTGCTGTGATGTGAGTTTGAGGCTGAGCTCAGGGCCAGCTTGAACCACAAAGTGAGACCCTGTCTCAAAAAAAAAAAAAAAAATTGCAGCAGGCTTTTCAACACAAACCCTCAAAACAAGAAGACCCTGGAGTAAAGTATTTCAAGGCCTAAAATAAGACAATCTCCAGTCTATATTGATGTATCCTGTGAAACTATCCTTCAGAGCTGATGAGGAAATAAGGTATTTCCACAATAAAGACCATTTGAAAAACTTCATGAATACTAAACAAACATTGCAAAAAATTCTAAACAATATCCTAGAAAAACACTGAGGTTCACAACTCAGTGAGGCTTAACAGAATGAAGCCACTAGGTAAGACAAGAAATTAAATAACGGGAAAAAATAGCAAAAGAGCAAACTACAGAAAAATATCATGACAAGTACAAATCAACTTGTCAGTTACAACCATCAATGTTAATGGCCTCAATTCAACAACTGAAAGAAATAGACTGGTAGAATGGGTCAAGAAACAAGATCTAATAGTATGCTGTATTCAAGAAATACACTTAAGAACTTAAAAAATTAGCCCCCCCCCTAATTTAAAGACACAATTCAAAAATGGTCATCTGAAATGAGAAAAAAAGTTTTCAGAGGAAGAAATAAAAGAAGCTAAGAAACATATGAAGAAATGCTCAACATCACTGGTCATTCCAGAGATGCAGACGAAAACAACACTGAGATTTCATCTCATTCCACAAAGAATGGCTTTTATGACAAAATCAACCAAAAACATATACTGTCAAAGATGCGAGGAGGAAAATAATTTTTTTCTCCACTGTTGATGGGAATGTAGACTGTGTGATCTCTCACACTGTGGAGATCAGTGTGGAGATTCCTCAAAAAAACTAGCATTAGAGGTCCAATTTGACTCTGCTATTTCCCTGCTAGGTATACACAAAATAATTTTAAAAATCATACCATAGTGATATATATGCACCCATGTTTTTACCAGATCAGTTTATGCTAGTTAAATCTTGGAAAAAGCCCAAATACCCATGAATGATATACTGGATAAAGATGTATTTTGTTTTTTAATAAAATGAAGTAATCATGAAGAATGACAAATTTGAGTCCTTTATACTCAAATGGATGTAGCTTGAGGACATATTCATAAGTGAAAAAATAAGACATAGATGTGTAAACACCATATCATTTCTCTCGTATGAGAAATTAGGGGTGTAAATGAAGTCCAGGATGTATGAAAGATATTGTGAAATAGGAAGAAAATTTTCAAAAGCAAAAGGAGGGGTAAGGGAAAATAAAGAAGGGAAAAAAAATTGGTTAGTGAAAACAAAAATGGAAACAAAGCTTACATACATATAGGAATGGGGGTGGTGGGGTGAACAAAGGAAAGGGAAAAATGAGAAGCAAGATGCACTATGTACAGATACAAATTTTTAGTGTTGAATGTGATCATGATGTATATGTGAAATGTACCAAAACACTCAATAAGAAAAAAAGAATAGTTCCTAGTCCCCAATATGTGAAATGTTTGCATGAGAATAACTTTGGATATTTGAATATTCTTATAAATACTTCATGAAAACACACATCTTTTTGCACTGCTATTAAAGAAAGAACATTCTGTTTTTCACTACTATCTTGGATACCATGGATTTTTATATTATTTCATCCTTTCCCCTCAACTGAGGATCAAAGACAGGAAGCTAGCCTGCAACTCCACTTGGTGAAAAATACATGTTTTTTGGTTCACTGTAATCAGTCTAGGTCTAACTAAATGAAAATTATCTTCTACTTGTACTCTTCTCAGTGTAACTGTTCTGTGTGTCAGGACTTATCTAATTCTCTCAAACTTGTAAAACTCTTTCTTTTCAATTTAATTACAGACAAAGAAAGGTTAGCCTTGTGAAAATGCATAATGAATGAAACATTTATTGGAATTTCAGCATTTGTGTTGTAAAAAGTTAGTGTATAGTGTTGGAATACTTCCCTAAAATGATTTTTGTGCACATGTGCAAGGCCACAATTAAATCTGCTTTGTGTTGAATTGTGAAAAGCATACAACCATTTCTATCTGCTTTTTAAATCAGGAAGAATATTACATTTTTAAACTACACTTGTTATTTCTAAGTAATTTATTGCATTCAACCCCAAAGCAGTTAGGATTAAACAAATAACTGAGTTCTCGCAAGAAAGTATGGAAGTTGAAATTTCACAAACTACCTTTTTTACCAAAGAAAGCTGAGTGTGCAGGACTTGAAGAATCAGGAAATAAAGACACCTGGTTACAATTTATCATGATTTTCTTTGGCTAGACTGATCTTTCTGTCTTGTGATCTTTTATTGCTCTTGACTTCTCTTATTAACTCTTTCAAATATATGACTGCATTGTGTTTTCAGAGTTCACAGGGTTCAGTAAACCTGGGATTTAAAAACACTGAATAGGCTATATAGACCAGATGATTTGCTTTGCCATAGATTCTTGTGCTGAGCATAAATATTTATGTTAATTTTGGTGTTTTTCTCTATTCCACTTCCTACTGACATTAATTTTGGTGTTTTTCTCTATTCCACTTCCTACTGACATTTGTTGCTTTGTAAAGACTTTTAGGGAAAGGATATCAAGAATTATTCAGTTTAAGACAGATAGTAAGACATAGAATGATAGATCTTTTCCAAATGGGAATAAGACCTAGAGATGGAAGAAAGGGGAATGGGGGGGTAGGGGGAGGGGAAAGAGGATGAGAAGAGAATTAAAATATGTTATGTACATCACCAATCGCCATGAAAAATGCAATCATTAAAGACTGCACATATGTACTAAGACAGAATAAAACTTGGAGAAAACAAGGAATTGTTTGAGTTAAATGGCCTTACAATGGCCCTACTGGCCTTGCTAAAAGAAAAAAAGTCAGTAAAGATGCCTTTTACATTTATAATAGTCCAAGTGCTTGACCAGAAACATCTGAATTTAAGCTACACCTACCACAAACTCTTTGAAAGTGTCTTTAATATTAATAAGAACTTTTCTCTCACTACTTGTCCATTTACCTCCTATAATATCACTTTTAATAATTGAAACTCTTATATTTCCATAATTACCTAAATAAATCCTAAAGGAAACTCATCCTCTGCTGTGTAAAAGATTTAGCCCACGACTTGCAGAAACTCCACTCTCCAATAACATAGCAATAAGGAAAGTTTCTATTCAATGTGCTAAGGATGATGATATTTGACATCACTCTTTTCCAACCTCTATTATAATAATGGATTCATTTATTGTCAATAAATACTCACAGCTCTTGAGCCAAAGAGAGCAGGATTATTACAGTATATTAACATGTCTCCCCCAAAGGACAATTAATGATTGTCAAGTATGGTGGCTCACACCTATAATCCCAGCACTTGGGAGGAAGAGGAAGTAGGACTGCTGAGTTCATGGCTCGCCTGGGATACACAGTGAGTTCAGGGCCAGTCTGAACTACAAAGTTAGACCCTGTCTCAAAATATGAAACAGTAGCTTTACAGGACAGAACTCCAAGGGAAACCATTTTGATCAAATGATCAAATTAACATTGCTAAAATGAGAGTAATATACTGCAAATGCTTTGAGGTAAGGCATACTGAAAATCCACTATCTGTTCTATGATATTTCTTCCAAAGCGCATAACCTCATTTTAATGAGAAAACACCAGATACTTCAGATGGAAGGATACTATAAAATACTAACTGTCTTCTATTCTTCAAATTTGCCATAAAAATCTTACAAATTAAATGAGACTTAGCAATATGACAAGTTAATATAATATGTGATTTTGTATTTTCTTTGCTCAAAGTTTATTAGTTGCCATGGATTAAAACATGATGAAGTTTTGCATCAGTTTTATTTTATAATTGCACAATGGTTATATTCTTGGCCAACAAAAAAAGAGCTTATGACAAAGAAGAACTGTGTTTACCTATATTCTTGAATTATTCAGAGAAGTTTTCTACCTGTTCTAGAGAAAATGATATACCAAATGTATACAAATATTAACATTTGAAGAAACTATGTAAAATCATCAAATACTAAGTTCTATAGCTCTGTACTCAGCGGTGATGAGAGGGGAGTATCAGAGGGCTTGTACTGTCCCACTCCTATACCCTTGCTGACTGCAGCATATGTGGCATCTCTGTTGGTTCCACTTGTGCCCTGCAGGTGTCCTTAGCAAATGTTCCATATTCCTGGTATCTTGAGCTTCTTGTATCTCCACTGAAATTATAGCTTCATTCATACTGCCCTATAAAGGACACCTTGCCTGGCCTCCCAGGTCTTCTTTTGAGATTGTACTGTAGGCTTCCCTGACCTCACAGTGCTTAAATTCTGCACATCTGTAAAATCAATATCTCAGGGCTGCTACCACTGTGAGCAGTAGCCAGGACCCTTGGGTCATGGCTGCAGCTGCCTTGAAGTACCTGGATGGCTAGGATGGTGACTTAAATCCCCAGGAACAGACTTCCTAGGTGGCTTTTCTTGAGTGTGGGATCCAGGGACTCTCTTCTCAAATGAAAGATTTATACATTTGTACCTTTGAACCTGAGATGGGTGATGTCATTTCTTCAGAAGACCACAAGTCATCTTTCCTACTACCCTGACATAAAGTACTTTGATTTTTTAAATAGCACCAATCTCTTCAGCAGTCATACCTGTTTTGGCCCCAAATTTGCATGTAATTTCTCCTAGACTAAAGTTTAAATTTTATAATTTTTTAATCTGGCTTTTGTTCTCAGTTCTCAGTGTAGGTCTGGCTAAGTGCAACCAGCAACACTGATGCAACAGCCTGAAATTTGAAATGTTTTGAAACTTCCTGTCAGTTTAATTAATCCACTGCCTTTAATTTTACTCTCTGGCAGTCTCAGGACATGAGAAAAAGGAAGACAAATTTGCCACCAGAGGGTAACATGTATCGCCCTACTTCTGCTGCCTGTGGAGTTCCCAAATGGCAATCTTACAAGGCTCCCCACATTTTTATCAACATCTGCTCATCTGCTCTGAGAAGAACCACCCATTAAACTCTGTTCACCACACTCTAGGGTCTGTCTGGTCAACATCTCCTGCCCATTCTGTACTCCTCTACCAAAACAGGCCCAAAGGTTTGTAAACCATGTGATCAGGTGCAGTCACACCTATAATGCTACTTCTTTGGTACCATATTTCGGTATTTTTCAGTTTCCCCATTGTGGACACAATACCCAACATTTACAACGAAAGGAAGAGAGGCTTATTTAGCTCACAGTTTCCAGTGAGATCAGTGAAATATGCCTGTAAAGCAAATATGGCATAATTTAAGAATCTGCAGAGAAGAGCTACTCACCCCGTGGCAGCCAGAAATCAGAAAGAGGATGAATCAAGGACAAGAAAACCCCGCACCAGGTTCTACCCCCAAAATCCAAGATCTGCTTGTCACAGGGCATGGAGCCAAGAGTTCATAAGTGGGTTAATCGACTGATGAGCAAAGTGCCCCATGATCCAATCACTCCCCCATAAGCCTCATCTTTGAATATGTGAGTCTTTTCAAGGACTCTAAACCATAAAAAATGCTATCATAGGGGCCGGGGAGTTAGCTCAGTGGTTCCGCTGCCTGTCTTGCAAGCGCAAGGGCCCGGGTTCGATTCCCTGGTAACCACATAACAATACTGGGTGTGGAGACCCACACCCAGCAGCAACCAGTACCACATACCAGAGTGCCGGGCTCTGTGGCTCACGCCTGAATCCCACCACTCGGGAGGCTGAGGCAGGAGGATTGTGATGTGAGTTTGAGGCTGAGCTCAGGGCCAGCCTGAACCACAAAGCAAGACCCTGTCTCAAAAAAAAAAAAAAATGCTATCATAGAAAACATAATTCTGTGGCAGATACTTGAATATCCTAAGAGATTTTAGATAAAACTATTTATATGTGTGTATAGTGCTTGTAGTTAACATCATATCAAAAAGATAATATAATATAAATATAATACAAATTGTATTTTTAACCCTGTATACTTATGCATGACTGGAAATATACGTGTGAAAAATTAATTAGATTGAGAAATAAGTAAATAAATTTTTTTCTTATTTAGTTTGTAAACTTTTCTAAATATAAAAGTCACTTTTATATATTTTCATTAAGTTTTTAAAGTTTTTCTCTTCTGATTGTTTATTCTCTCCACTGACTTTTTTAGACTCTGCATGCATTTTATTTTATTTTATTGTGAAAACAGGTATAGAATCCAGGACCTTGCACTCACTAGGCAGCCAGGGATACCACTGAGCTACTTCTTTGGTTAAATGCTACATTTTTAATTAACAATTTATTATTTTCTGGACCCTAAGTGAAAAAAGCTGTTGTCAGTCTTTCTTCCTCACTACACCCTTTTCTCCATTTTACAGTGCTCCATTGCATATCTTGTCAGCTTCATTTTATCGCCTCCATTTCCACAAATAGAGCTTCAATTTTCTTTGTCCTTTTTGCTTAATCACAGGACAGACATGGCTGCCCAAGTTATCTCCCAAGCAAAATGCTTTGGCCACATCACTTCCTTGTTCTGGTTCTTCAAACAGTATATCTCTGCATATGAAATTCAAATGATTCATATATATTTAAGTATCTTTCATCTATTTAGTTATACATATTTTATATGTCATCTATTATATTTTCTGTTTTTTGCATATGTACCAATGCTGAATCAAAACTAATCACATTTATGTTAAATTTATTTTTAACATCTTTTCACCAAGTAATTATTTTTTGTTTTATGTTTACTTCTGTCTACACAATAACAGGAACAAATGACTCTCATATTTATTGTCATATATATATATATAAATATATATATATATGTGTGTGTGTGTGTGTGTGTGTGTGTGTGTGTGTGTACAACAGCAAATAAGTAGACAGAGCATCTCTTATTGTAGTTGGAAATTAAGTAATTCTAAATTAGAAAGATTCAATGAAGTAAGAGTTTAGAAGTTTCTGGTGAATTTCACTTTATAACTTTTTTCTTTCCTGAAAACTCTGTGACTATCCTTTTACTGTGTAGATAGATATAGACGATATGTATAAATATATATACATATGTATGTATGTATATATGTGTGTACATATACACATATACATGTACATATATGTGTGTACATACATATGTGTGTATACATACATACACACACATATATACATATATATACATATATATACATATATATATCTGAAAAATGAACTAAGGAGTCTGGAATAATATTTTTCTCTGCATGTGGTTGGTTAGCTTTGAAGGCTACCCTCTGTAGAAAATCAATCTAACTACTGCATCTAGATGATTACACTTCTCTTACTTACACTAACAGAATGTCACAAACTTGTTATCCTATTAAGAGAACTTAGTTGCATTAAAAGAATAAAAATGTCTAGTGCTTGTAGTTAACATCATATCTAAAAGATAATGTAATACAAAAGAAAACTGAAAAGGTTTTAACTTCCTGAATAAATGTTTGCCTTTCCCTGAGATGAGAATTGGCCACCATGCACTGAACTATCCAAAAATCAAAAGTATTATGGCCATTTACTATTGCAGTCAGCGTTTACAAGGGAATAAGTTTAATATAGGACACATAATTTATAGAATTATTTTCATACTATTCACCTAAAAAGACAAATGCAGAGAATTCAAAGAGATCTGTCCACACATTAGAGACCTGAAGCATAAGCCAAGGACCTGGGGCCTGGGAAGTGGCTACACAAGCCCCCCTGAAGGCCTAGAATTCAAGGCAATTGGAGTTCAGCCAGAGGCCTGTGGCACACAGCCATATTTAATGCAAGTTCATATCAAATATCTGCACCAGAAAGGTCCATAGGCCAGTGTATGTGCCAGTGAGGTCAAGCATCTGTGCTACCAGGGAGGGGGTCTATACTGAAGCCAGGAAGTGACCCCCACAGGAAAGACCAGAGCAGACCCAGATGAGAACAGCAGCCACTCCCAGCTGTGGGAGGCCCAGCTTCTCTTCTGATGAGAATAGCCAAATTTGAATCAGTAACATCATCAATACCCAGCCTCTCCAAGAAAATCCACAGGAAAGATTTCCCCTCGAGGTCTCTTTTTATTGCAGTTGGAAACAATCTTCAGGTGGGTTTTCCACATCCAGACCATGCTGACTCAGATCAACTAGGTGTTCTAAGCTGAAGATCAGTTAATCTGCCCATGCACATAAATGCAAAGGCTGTAAGAACAGATCTCAATATTTCACTTTATCATAGTAAGTCACATTTAACTGATTTCTTAATGGTTGTCAGTCTCAGATTCTCTATTCTTTATCACATATGAATAATAATTTTAATTCCATTTATTGTAATTTTATTTATTAATCAACAAAACCCAGATGTATTGTTATACAAATTACCTAGGGAGACACTGACACCGACATTGTGACATAACAAAAACTTACTGTCTCATTCTTTGAAGGCTAAAAATTTTATTTCAAAGAGTCAATGAGCAAGGTTTTCCCTGATGTGTGCTTCATCTTGTTTTTTGCAGATGGTGATCCTGTGTCTGTGTCATGTGATGATTTTATCTCCACTGCCCAAAGTCTCAATGTTCAAAATACCTGAAATGCATCTTATTAATAAAGCTTCAAATAAGCATCCTGGCTAGCGACTCTTCCTGGATAGAAGTGGGCCATGAAAAATCACCCTTTCCCCAAGAGTCCACTCTGGAAAAGGAAAGGATACTGGAGAAGCAGGTTCTCTGCAGAGTGTCTGCAGTGTGGGGTGGGGGACTGCATTGTCTGAAGGTTAAGTGTATTCCCTATCTTGGCCTGAGGATATGGAAGGGAAACTCTCTAAGTGTGCTAATATTAGAACTTCTCAATACAAAGTTTGCAGAAGAAACCTAAATCTCATTTGACAAGATATATCAGGGTTAAGTGTGAGAACCATTTGAAAATAGCAATTATGGTTTTTTAGTGATTCTTGAAAAGTAATGTGATTTCTCTTCAAGGAATAAATAGGATGTCCTTGTATTCACTTTGGCCTACTGTAAAAAGATAAAGCAGAAATAGCTCAAAGGATACTCAAGATCAAAGTGCTAGCAAATTCAGAGTCTGCTGTGGGGTGTCTCTCTGGTTTATAGATGGCATCTGTGCCTCTTAAGGTGGAACTGCCAATCAGACTACTGGGCCTCTCTCCTAAGGACACTGATCTCCAGGGACCGACAAGGGAGGGCTTCACTCATGACTAATTGCTGCCCAAAGCCCTTGCCTCCTAGAACACTCTCACTGGTGATTAGGTTTCCATACACGAGTTCTGAGGATAACAAAGTAGAAGATTCATTTACTGTCTTTTTTGGACCAGAATTTCAAAAGAATTCTGGGATTCCCTTCTGGCTTCAGCATGAATCTCAATGCCCTCCTACATGAACTCAGTCTAAAAATCCTAAATAAAGTGGTTCAAAAGGCCTGTGATCCCGAGTGTGGACTGGAAAGATAAATCTTGGTGCTTGCTATCTAAAGGCTTCCTAAGAGTAAGTATCCAAAATAAACACAAGTGATTTCATTTACCTAAATATTAACATCATACTAAATTCATGTAGGTTCTCCAGTGGTTATAAAGCAGAATCGAAAAATAAGGATAGGTAGTAACAAGGAAATTTAAATTTTGTAATTGTATTTGTAAGCAAACTCCAGCTCCAAGACACAATAAAAGTTACCCAAGTTTACAGTATTTTTCACCGTTAGCCCTTGATTTCTTCCAGGTTTCTCATTCCTAAATCACTAAAAGATGAAGAGATATGAGTTTGTAAATTGCACTTGGCTTTTCCCGCAGTAGTATAAATTCACAAATCCCAGGCTTCTTCACCCTCCAGGCAAAAGGATTAGTAATCTGATACTTATCTCTAAACTTCCAACACATGCACTTCAGATTAGTGTGGTGTAGTGTGCACTTTACCCTAAATCCTCACCTGAAAATCACCAGGTTGCAAATTCTACATTACTGTCCTGGGTCACAGTCCCCAAAGTACATCAGTGCCCGCAGCACCGGTCCTTAGTGTGCACACCCTGGTGCTCCTGCAGGCCTTTCTGATGTGCACTTCCTTCATTCTGCTCCATAACTCTTCCCATGTCTCTCCTCGGTGTGTCCTGAAATGCTTTTCTGTGACTAGCAGCTCTGACCTCCTCCACGGGGGTGGAGGGTAAGTTAAGGTGTCCATCTTCTCTTTGAAAGACCTAGTCCTGTAAGACTTGTGGTCAAGAAGTTCTAAAACTGCACTATATTGAAACAATAATACAATTATCATTTACTTACCAAATAGTATGATATAGTACTTGTTTCATCTGTGTTGATGCAATCAATCTTACAACTTACAGGTAAATTTGAAGCCTCTTCTATATAGGTTGTAGACATTTTTCTCTTCCTTTGAGATGCATATTATCATGAATTGAACATGAATATTTGGAAACTTCTTTTAACATATTTGCACATGTGTGTGTCTGTATTCTTGAAGAATGAGTCTTTTTCTTTTGGGGCATTATTACACATAGTATTATATACTTTTATATTTATTATTATTCATAATTATTTTATTAGTGTACATTAAAGTTTACTTTTA
>PVIR01025221.1:0-25069 GCA_004026965.1 Petromus typicus | reverse complement strand
ATCCACCCTCAGCAGACAACATGCGTGGGAACCTTTTAGAAAAACTTGACCTTCTAGTGGCTGTGATCCGTATGCTCTCAGAAGCATGATTACTGAAAAGAGTGTGTCTGTCTTTGAAAATTTTAGCAATTTACATGTTTTTTATCTGATGCAAATAGAAGATTTCAAGTGAAGTGTATTTGAAGAGGTGGAATTTAGATATGTATTTTAAAAGATTAAACTGGAACTATGGAGAATAAAAACAACCTTTCTTTTATAAGCAACTTATCACCCAGTCCAATTAATTGCTTCTTTTGCCCATTTTAGCTTATGCCAGTTAGAGATTTTCACCTAAAGTGTAGAGTTCCAGCAGAGGAGAGGTCATCTTCCTGTTAATAGAAGGTTTCTTCCACACACCCATCAACAGTCCCAAGAGGAACTACATGCAATCCCTAGTTTCTCCTCAGCACCCCGCTTCCCCACTGCTTCATTAGACTCACAGAGACCTCCATAGACCTCTAGCACCCAAGAAGGAAAATGAGCTTTACCGGATGGCTTTTAGTGCTGGGCCGAGTGCTCACGGTCACACAGCATTAATGAAATTCACCTTCCATGCCCTTTAATTGCTTCTAGTAGCACTTCACTTACAATCAATGTTCTCTGTTCCCACTGCAATTTTCTTGTTTTGAGAAATAATAGTGTGACACATGCTTCAATTAGAAGACACGGACTGGCCACCCTCCTTATCACCTCCTGGATTTTCAGTGCCCCACCTGAAAATACTCCCTAACCAGCCGTAAACAAATGGAAAGAACATAAAAGCTGAGAGGATGTCTCTGTAATTGAACTGCAGAACAAGAGGAAACAGAAGAAGAGCTTCTATTAATAATGACACAGTAATTGGAGGTCACCCAAAGAGAGCTCTGGTACACTCGACATACACATTATCTTTGTGCAAAAACCATTACAGATCTTTTTAGAGGACTAATGTGAGCAATGGCAAGGTTGTTTATCAGATTTACCCAGTACCAATGAGAGTGTTCTTCCACCCCAGAGGGGACTGGACCAGCCTAAAACATCTCACTGCAAGAGAAAAATCATTTTGATTGGGGCCAGGGGGTAATTAATGGAAAGTTCAATTGCACACCAAAATAGACCCCATGTGCTCTCAAGCCACTTTGCAGGCTTTTCCTCCCACTGGACAGATGCTGTGTCCTATACAATATGTGTGCAAGTAGTTACCCTTAAGAATGTGGAGTTCTATATACCTGCCAAATGCAGAAGTGACAGGCCCTAGGGAAGGTGAGAGGCAGGTAGCAGAAAGCACGGAGTGTGTTGAATCTGACATCTTAGTCTCATCAATATCATTTGGAAAGCAGATCTACAGCTTTCTCTCTCTTTTTTTTCTTAACTGTATGGCAGAAAAATTCATTTTTTCTAATAAAGAAATTATATTGATACCCATTTAGTGGATGGCTCATTATGACATCCAGGTGACTCGTGTATATTAAAATTGTTCACTGCCATAAATTACAATGATAAAAACAGATTTCTTTGCAAAGGGAGCTCCATTAACATGACTTACAGAACCAACCCCAAAATATCTGTGCAGTGATAATGCAGAAATGATGTTAATACTTTCTCTGGGTCCAGTTTTAAGGCTGCTTTTAGCCTGTAAGGTAAGAAGCTGCCATTTAAATTCAAGGCATGGCTAGAAGTATGACTCATCACACTATGGACTTGCTTCCTATGCTTCCTGGGCTACCTGCTGGCTGCTTCAGATTTTTTTTCTCCTATGTGCTACGACAGTCAGCTTTCCATTGCTATCACAAAATTCTTGATATAATCTATTTAAAAAAAGATGCATCTATCTGGGTTCACAGTTTTAGATAATTCAGTAGATGAATAGTTGATCTTGTTGCTTCTGGGTCTATAGTGGATGAGCATAAAGTGACAGTAGCCTATTGCAGAGGAACTCCATTCACCTCATGGCTAGGACAGGAGAGACAGACAAGACAGAGACCCATTCCCCACAATCCTCTTCTAGTGCACATGCCCAGTGACCCAAGACCACCCACTAGGCTATACTTCTTAAAGGCTTTACTACCTTCCAACAGTGCTGCAATTAGAGAGTAAGCCTTTATTTGACTCAATAGGCCTTTGGGAAACATCCTAGATTACAACTATAATACAGGCCTAGCCAAACTTCATCATAAAGACATTATTATTGATGCACTTTAAATTTCTCTAAGAAAAACTGAAATTAAAACCTAGTCATATATATGACTGAAAGGAGCTTAAGGTCAAAAGATGTCTGGCTTTTTAATCTCAAGGTTTAGTAAGGCTTCCTTGGACATAGTAAGTGCAATGCATTTTCTACAATGAGTTAGTGAGGAACAGAAAAATAACGGCTCTATTTATCTGACATTAAACCAGTAGGTAAGAAGCTAAATTACATATAATTCTAGTTAGCAGTGCCTCTCCCAAAATTCATGACCAGTTGGAATCTGTGGTTATGATCCCATTTGGAATGGTTTCTTTGTTAATATAATCAAGTTAAAATGAGGCCATACTAGAGGAGAGTGGGCCTTAAATCTCACAGGACAGGTGCCCTAATAATAAGAGGGAAATTTGGACACAGAGACAAACACACAAAAGAAAAGTTCATATGAAAACAGAAGCAGACACTGGAATGATACATCTAAAACCCAAAGAGGACCCAGAATCGCCATGTCAGCAGCAGAAGCTGGAAAGGAAAGTGAAAATCCTCGCATAATTTTTAGAGGGAGCATGGCTCTGCCAGTCCCTTGCTTTTAAACTTCTACTCTCCAGACTTATGAGAGAATAAATTTCTGTTGCCTTAGGCCATAATTTGTGGCATTTTTGTTATAGCAGCCTAAGAAACTAACACAAGGATTATATAGGTGGAAAGTATTTCACAACTCCTTCGATGTCTCTAGACTGTATCACCAAAAACTTAATGAGAAAGCAGAGGTAAGTAGAGGGCACTTTCTATGACACCCGTGCATGAAACAAGGACCACTCTGATACCATCTGCTTCCCTCCCCCTTTCTTACAACCATTAGAATGGAGAAAAAAGATGCAAGACACCTATCACAACTCAATAGCACTCTTGCTTCACGGTGCCTCAACTGTCCCCGTCACCATGTCCTGTCCTTCCACACCGCACTACCCTTCACATTCAGAGCTTCGTGCTTCCCTGTAAGTCTTCAATCTCAATATCCCCGCTCTGTCCTTGGCTTCCTATCTTTACAGCCATTTCACTCCACCGGTCACAGGGATACAGATGGGTTTCAATCAACCAATAGAGAATCATACCCAGGACAATTCAGATGTGATTTGGCACTCCAATTTTGTGCCCTCTGAGGTCTCCCTCTGAATTTCTGTCTGCTGTTCTGGGCTTGTGAGCTCTGCTATCTGACATAACTTTCTGTAATAGTGGAAATATTCCCTATCAGTGGCTCAATAGCCACTAGTTCCTGGTACAACTGAGAAACTGATTTCTTCATTGCATTTAATTTTAATTAACTTAAACTTTTACTAGTTATATGCTGCTGTGGCTCAAGTACATAGTATAGTTCTAAAAGCAATTTTTAACCAGACATGGACAGTCTCAAAGACATTATACACGCATGCACGTGTGCACACGCACACACACACACACATATACACACACACACACCTCTCCCAAGGATGAACATTAATTCTCAGTATAAGGAGGAAAAGAAGCATTGCCTAACTGCTCCTTAATTTAAAAGGCCATCTCACCCCACAATAGACTTAATATTCTACATCACCATGCAAATCAGTACTAGTTTAATTCCTCTCCTCCCAATCCCCAGCTTCTGTTCAACTGTGGCCCCTTTGGACCACTGAAAATGAACGATGGACCCATGACTGAACCTCCCACCCCTTAATGCTTGTTCAGTTAGCTACATAAGGACCCTGGTGATGCTCTGAAGTAACCATTTAGGAGGGTTTGATTAAGTAACTTGTTAGACAAGGTGCCATTCTCTTTCCCAGTATGAAGGGAGAGGGAGTTGCAGGAGGGAGAAGCTCGTTCTCTCAGTTACTGTTTTTGCATCAATAATTCTGTCAGCTATATTTCCAGCCTCTCTCTCTTTCTGATAGTTCTTACCCCTTGGTGGCATAAAGTACCGGTGTGAATTTCCCCTCTGCTATTTTCCTGAGCATGTCCAACTTGTACTTCTCAACAGTTTGTGACCTTCAATGATTTCTGCAAGGGTTTACATGGGTCTAAATCATCCCTATCTCTATAGATTAAGTAAAATAAAATAGACATGTTTTGAGAAATATCCTATTTCTCTCCTTTTCTAAGGATGATTTGAAAGTAAGATTGCAACTTCCCTAGGAACAGACACTGAGAATTTGGGAACTGCCACTAATAGAAGTGAGAAGCAGTAACCTCATGCTTACTCGGAAGCACCCAACATCTGTATATTTTTAACTCTTCAAACAAGGGAAGTATTCTTGAAGCCCATGGTCTAATAGAGCTTCTGCTATTTTTTTAATTTAAATATTTTTTGGTACTATATATATATGACCCCAAGACAGCTGATGAGTGTTTACTGGTAGGGGAAGCATGGCTCGGGAGTAGGTGGGCATGTGGCCTGCTCTGAGCCCAGCAGTGACAGTGTTAAGGTATGTGGTTACAGCAACATTAGTTCCTAATCCAGCACAATTCAGACACAAAGCCTTTTGGCTTCTAGCTTCACTCACTCAGGACTAAAGAGCATAGACTTTGTTTCTCTAGCTTGAATCAGCCTGAGTCAGCTGAGTGGGCCTTTTAAGATTTTTCTCATCTGAGAGTGGCTGGAGAGCCCTCTTTGATCAATAATAAAACAGTGATCTGGCCACTCTCACTGAGCACAACGTGGAGCCTGATTTTCAGAGAGATGCCAGTGTGGAAGACGGTTCCCAAGTGCATTCTACTTTGTGCAGATTCAGGACCAAGCTCTGGGTCTGAAGACACCTCAGCCAAGCCTCTGATGAGCCTGAGCCTCTGGGACAATGAAGACACCCTGATGACCTGGAAATTCTTTCACATGATTTGACAACCTGCAATGACTGCATCAGTCTTCTACCTTCTGCCAGTGTTTGGAGCCAAAGCTGCATCCTCAGCAGCCCAGACCACAGCTGTGTTCAGTAGCCTCATTTCTCACTACTTCCCATTGCTACCTTCACCTTCTCCCGCCTCCTGCTTAGAACCCATGATATTAGAGTCACCAAAAATTAACAGTTTCACTTTCAATGCATACAAAGACTAACTAATGAAGAAATACCCCTTTCTGTTTAGAATTTCTATGAATTTCTTAAATAAATATTTATTGAATTTATCACATGCAAAAATCTGTATTAGACCTAGGTATACAAAGAAGTCCATGGTCTAATAGAGCTCCTGCTATTTTTTAAAATTTAAATCTTTATTGGTTATATATATATATATATATGTATATACATATATATGTATGTATGTATGTACATATATGTATGTATATATGTATGTATATATATCATGATAACACTCAACATTGAGAATTTGTATCAGTATATAAAAGCTTCCACTATTTTTAAGCATTAAAAACAAGTCTTTGAAAAATTGTTCAAATTGATGCTGTTATGCGTTGTGTAGAATGTCCTCCAAAAGCTTCATATAGTCATAGACGGAGCTTCCCAGAGGCGGCCAGATCTAGGTCTGATGTTGGGATTAAGTGTGCGATGCTGAGATTAAGGATATGTGAGTACTGCATCAGTCCACTGACTGGTTTGGCATAGTTGTAGGTGTGGATGATGGAAAGGCCCGCCCTGGGTGGGGATGGTACTACCCAAAGGGCAGGTAACCTGCAAAGGGTAAAAGGAGACAGGCCGCTGCTGCTCCTGCTGCTGCTTCACTCCATTACTATTTTAATACCTTCTGCCCACCATGAACTGTTTCTTCTCTACAACACCCCCCTGTCATGCCGCCCAGCCTCGGATCCATCCAACCATGAACTGAAACCTCTACAAACCATGGGCTACAATAAACCTTTCTTCCTCTGACTTTGAGTGTCAGGTGTTTTGTCTCAGCAATAAGACAAGTAACTAAGGCAGATGCCAAGCAGTGGAGCGGGAAGAGTCTGGCCATAGTGGTCACAGAGATGTAAGTGTAAAAGAATAACAGGATGTGGGTCTCTCGGGGTTTCCTCTTACCTCTCTAGTGTTCCCTTTTTGAGACACTTTTCTGGTTCCTCCTCATTTCCCCCTTTCTTAAGCAAAATAGGGATCTCAGCTGCACCTCTCCCCTTTTCACCTATATTTACTCTCTGAGGACCTCATTGTTTTAGATATAATCTCCATGTAGTGATTCTCATTTGGCCCTCCAGCCCTGAGCAATTTCTCAACCTCTTACCTCTCCTCCAAACACCAGACTCACCTATCTAACTTCCCACCTGCCTTTATTTCTTTCTCTTCTTTTGTTGTTACTATGAATTGAATGTGTTCTATCTCTAAAATGTATATTCAAATTTGACTCCCAGTGTAACAGTGTTAGGCAGTGGGACCTTTAAGGAGTCGTTAACTCATCAAAATATAATTAATGTCTTTCTCATAGGATTGAGTTTGTCCTTAAAATATTCAATGGGTTATCACACAAACAGATTGTTATAAAGCAAGTCCAGCCTTCATGCTTTATCTTCATTTGCACACATTGCTTGCTTTTGTGCTTTTCCACCACAAGATAAAGCAGCAAAGACCTTCGCCAGATGCTGACACCATTCTCGTGGACTTAGCAGCCTCCAGGACCATGAGCCAAAATAAATCTCTGTTCTTGGTAAATTACTCAGGTATTTTGTTTTAGCACCAGCAAACAAGCTACACAGATGTCTACTGGAAATCTCACACTTAACAGCTTCAGAAATGAATTGTGGTCTCTTCTGACTAAGCCTGCTCCCCCAGCTTACTCACTCTAGCTGATGGAAACTACATCTTCACAACTGTTCAGGCCGAGTTACTCTGGACAGCTGACTTCTCCATCCCAGGTCACAGGTCAGCCTGCGTCCTTGAGTCAAACCTCCCCTTTTTCCTTCCTCTACTCCAGCTATTCCACATGAGACAGGGTAAGTAGATTCAGAAAGAAGGGAGTTATATATCTCCAAGCTTAAGATCCATTTCCCCAATAAAGTTTTGCAGTAAACAAACTAACTGCATCAGTCCTTTTTCCATTGCTAAAACAAAGTACCAGAAGTGTGGTACTTTATTTAAAAAATAAGTTTAGTTTACAGTCTTGGAGGCATGAAGCCCTTGGTTACTTACAACATGACAAAGAAGTGGATAGAGAAACAATCACATTACTAGGTTCTACTTCACAAAGCTCCTACCACTTTAACAGCATGATGCTGAGGACCAAACCTCCATCCAGCACATGAATCTTTGAGGGACAAACCACATTCAAACCACAGCAGTGACACTTGATTAACAGTGTCTGCTTTCTACTTAACTCTTCTTTCTGGTGTATTCCTGGAGTAGGAAATGTCTTTAGAAAAATAAATGGATGGTAGGATTCAGGCAACAAAATACCATTTCCAAGTTCAAACAGACATCAGACTCATGAACAAACATGTTCTGGCAGAAAGATAATGTCCTGGCAGAAAGAAAAAGTCCCTGCAGTCATGAGGATTTACTTTGAGCAAGAGCTCTTCTGATATAAACTATGGAAGAAGAAAGACCTCACGGAGAAAAGAGAAAGGAGAATCCACAGGCTATGAAGTTATGAGTGAATCACACATACAGGGGAAGAGAAGCTGAGTAGACAGGAGCCCAAGATGAGCAGTGAAGGTTTAAGTGACTGTTAAGAAGCAGGCAGAAACCAGAGCAACGACAGGAGTGAGGGTATCTGAGCAGCTGCTTCTCCCCAAAGACGTTCTGAGGCTGCAGGTGAACCATTTGTGACATCTTCTCAGCTCCTTCACCACCTACATATTCGGTGTATCACCACTACCTGGGCCCCCACAAAGGCTTGCTCCCCTCCCTCAAATAACTAAGGGCGTACTGGCTGGACAAACACATTGTGTCTTTCCTCCTTATCCTTGACCTTGTTCTATCTCAGAGCTGCTCAGCTGTTTAGGATAACAGTCACCCATGGGCCAACCCTCAGAAACATCTGATTATGACTGCATAATTGGGGTGGATGCATGTTTTCAGACTGGGAATGCTGGGGGGTTGGTGGGAAAAGGCAGCAGAAAGCTCATCTTGGACTCTGGCCTGGTGAGCTGGCTGCACACAACCCTCCTCCCCTAGTGCAGCCCAGGCAGAGCCATTTACAGTCAATTGATCAGCAGCACTCAGCTTATGGTGATATTCCCTCTGAGAGTTTGAAATTTTACTTTGAAAGAAATAAGAAAATGTTACCTAGGAAAGATGAGATAACATCACTCCCTACCGTTTAGTCTTTAGAACTAGAGAGTCGCTGTGGTCAGTATTAATTTTCTTGTTAATACCATAATTGCTGCCAACTGAAGAGTATTCTATTTTTCCAGCCCTTTCTATGTGGGTAATCTGCTCTAAGCCACACTTTAAAGTTCACTCTGGTATTATTGCCTCGTCTACTTAATTATTTCCTTTCTTTAATGTCCATGAAATATTAGCAACATATTTAGCGTTATTCTTAAATGAAGTATGAAATCCAGTAAAAGCTGGAAAAACAAAATACTCAAATACTTTTCACTAGTTATTCAGTTGCTTCCTCAAAACTTACAGTGCTCTTCTTTTTAAATTGATATTTATTGAATTTATTTGTATTACTTTTAGGTTTGGAGTCACCTTGAGCAAAGAAGTACAAAAAAGAAAAGAAAGAACAAAATCTCAACAAGAGAAAAAGGCCTTCTTTGGCTTATAAGGTGGGTCACGTGAGAGAGACGCAGTTCAGTCCCACGCTAAGACTCAGAGGGAAACAGGAAGCACTAAGCCGTGATGGGAGGCAGATGATGGGGAAAGGAAAGCAGATGTTTATCGGCTCCAAGTTGAGTATATGGGAGCTTTCTTTTGATTTAAAAAAATATTTTTCAAAAAGTTTTCAAAATTTGAGGAACTGAAAAATCAAAAATATTTTGAAGACTACCTGTGTTTTGGATTTTCATGCTGGGCGTCTCCCTCCACCCTGTAGTACTATCATTACTAAATGGATGTTATGTGCTATGGAAGAGAGTTGTTCTTTGCTACAGCAAAGAGCTCTTAGCAGGAAGAATGTAGTATGTCAGGAAATCTCCAGTGTTTCTTAAAGTGTTTTTAAAAAATCTATACCTAAATCATTTTAGTGGCTTTTTTGTAAAAACATTATTATCTACTTCTCAAATCTTTTTGTAAAATATACTGTGACAGGAACTGTAAATCAATGAACAACAGCCATACTGTTAATGATTCAACTTTTTGTCCAACACAATAATCATGATAATAAAAATAACAACTGTACATATTAGGAATTGTGTTCAACTGCTAGAAACAGAGAAAGATTGTGGTGGCTTGAGCATCTGAGATTGCTCATTTAGAAGAAATGTAGAAGCTACTGTAGGGTCTCTCTCATCATCAAACATACAGAATCCTTTTATCTTCCTACTCAGACTTCTCCACTAGTTTCCATTTTCAGGATCACAAGATATTTATGAGAGTTCCAACATTCATGTCCATATTCTAGATAGGAAACACAAGGAAAAGGGGAAGGGCAAGAAAGGCACATATGTGCTGTATTTATCACCCTGAAGGAACTGTTTCAAATTCTTTTTCTGACAAAAACATCAGTTTATCTTTACTCAACTTTATATGGAATCTAAAGTTTCTAGCACATTCATTTTATTCAGAAATGTCATTAAGAGTCATGTATTTTCTGTTAACAGTCTAGTAGCCCTCCTTTAGGAATCCCATCCTATCTCTGTAAACTCACAACACACACACACACACACACACACGCACGCACACACGCATGCACGCACACGTATTTTAGGGGTTTTTTTTTAGGATCATGACTGTACTCTCCATGACAAAACCCAAAAAGACAAGATCTTTTCACTCCTTGCCTTCTGAGACAGGAACATGTGAGAACAAGCAACCCAAGCTGTTATTCACACACTTATGGTATCTCCTGTCTTAGAGAAATAACCTTGCAAAATTTGGAAAGAACAAACAGAAAGACAACAGCAACAGACAGACACTTGCTCTTCACTCTGCAGTTCAGGAAGCTCTTTTGTTGTCAGCTTTATATGATGGTCCTCAACAAGCACCTCAGAGCATCAATGTCTCTGGATACAGTCTTCTCCACTATCTGTGTATCAGACCCCTCAAAATCACACTTAGTGATGCATTCTAGCTGTAGTTTCCTCCAGGCTGAGCTTAAGGCCCAACATGTGACATCATCCCAGACTTCATCAATGAGCTAAAGCAGTGGAGGACATTGAAATGTTTCTACTACAACTCTTCCAGAGTCAAGGACATCTCTTTAGGGTTTAAAACACTTGGTGAAGGGAACCTTTGTGTACAGTTTCTTCAAGTTGCAGGACACTTGCTGGTCCATGGGCAGCAGAAGAGGTGTCATGTTGGAGTGGAGGAGCTTGGCCTTTATGAAGCCATACTCAGTGTCCATATCATCCACTAAAAGGGCACGTTTCAGGCACTCTGCTGTCAGAAAGATATTTTGTACTGGTGAGTAGGAACACCTCCTGAGCTTTCACAATGGCTGCCATGTGACAAGCAGCCTGGCCTTGTTCACAGCCTGTTTCTGGCATGCAGGAGGCTCTGGGGATGACTTCTTAAGCAGACTAGCCTTGTATCTGCACATAGCAAAAGAACCAATCTGTCCTTTGTGGGCTTGCACCCTCGAGGTGCCTTCTCCTCCTGCATGATATATGTTCTTTTTCACATCCTTTTCCAGAAGAGTCCTGTTTTTTCACAGATGAAGACTTGTTGAGCGACATATCCTTCTGCCTTCGTGAATTCTGCAGATTCCTTCTTGTAAGCTTCTGCAGTGGCCTTGTCAGAACTGGAAGCCTCCCCATCTGTTATCACACTGCGGATGCCACTTTTCTCCCGGAATTTATCAAGCCACCCTCTACTGGATTTAAATTCATCACCTGTTGCACTCACAGAGGCATTTACTTCCAGTAAATCACTGCCATTTCCCCCGTTTTTGCAGACCACAGCTTCACTAACACTTCACCTGCAGCTGTTTCTCATTCAGCTACACTAACAAAAGCTTTTAGGCCTCTTCCAGCACTTGTGTCCACTGCCATCATTATTCCTTCTGCAATATCAGCTCCTTTGATGGTATCTTTATTCTCCAAAATAGTCAAGATTATCAACTTTATTATATTATACTCTGAAGCCAGATCAATTGCATGAATACACACAAAAGTTCATGTTTTTCTATAATTTTCTTTGCCAATTCAATTGTTATTTTCTTTAAAACTGTCATATCATTCTTGCTCTATACTTTCTCGTTATCTTCATCAACACTCTGGACATTCTTGTCAGCTTCATTACACTCTGCACTTTTCTTTTGCCATTGTGCTTGCTCTGTACTTTCTTTGGAGTTATGCTATATTGAATAATATCATACAGTACTGTATTTGCTTTAAAAGCACACAAAAAGCTTCATAGCAAGTATGCACAGGTCTGTCTGTAACCACAATCTCATCTAGAAGAAACCACGACCACGTGTCAGAATAGGGAAGATGGCCGTGCTCTTATGTGTGCAGAGAATATACCACAGTTATGTTCATCACCCAATGAGAATATGTGAACATAAGCAAAATTTTGGTGAACACTTCTTTTCGTGAACCAAATTGTTTGTGAACAGAAGCATTTGTGAACAGAGAATATATTAGGAAACTGTGGAGAATAAAAATTGAGCTTATGTGGACTCTTTAGACACTTCATATAAAAGCTCTTTTCTTCTCTGTTTTAATGTGTGAATTTCTGTAATTATTAATAATTTCTTCCCTTCCATAACTTTTGCTTCCTCTTCATGATCTTTTTGTCCCCAATGCTAGGAATCAAACCCAGGGCGTCATACATGATAGGCAGGAACTTTACAACTGGGCTACACCCCCAACCTATTTTGTGGCCTCCTGAGTGGGGTCTACATGACTTTTCTGTGGGTATGCTACTACAGAAGCACTTCAATTTCAAGCTTCCTATCTTTTTATTTAAAATTTTGACAAGAAACTGATTAATGAGTGAATCAGCAATATATTTTAGACAAATTAGCTGTAGCAGGAAGATGGAGGCTCATGACTGGATCTTCATCAGAAGCTGTCAGAGTAGGATATATAAGACGACAGGACAGTCAAATCTTTAAGGGATATAATATGATGTAAAGTATGTGACATCATGCTATAAGAAGGGGTTGTGCATATCACAGTTTTTGGAAGACAGACCTAACATGTTCAGTTATTTATGTCTTGAGCATCTGTAATTTACAAGTTCAAGAACTGAAGAGATTAAAAAGAAGGTAGTGCATGTCTGTCTTCAAGGGCTTTCCACCATACACACACATAGTTAAGGCATTAACAAACACCAGGTTAACTGTTCAAACATACTATCCACAGATGATGGATAAATTTAAAATAAGGAAAGATCACACTGACCCAGAGAAGGGAAATTTGAATCTTGAGGGAAGATGAGAAAAGCATGAGGTAACATCCCCACTTGATGGTAAGAGCAGGGCAGAGGTGGTGGCATCTGATCAGAAATTAATGAGTAGGTTAAGAGACAGGACCTGAAAAAGTAAAACCCAGAGAAACCCTCCTAATGTATCTGGAGGTTCACCAGAGGGAAAAGGAAAGGTGTGTACATTTAAACTTAGGTTGCTGAGATAGATATTCACAGTAAGATTCCGATCATGGAAAACTATATCATTAGAACCAAATATAGTAATGAAAAGTGGGGCAGCAGAAAAAAAAAATGTCTTTCTTGAAAACATCAGAGAACTAAGAAAACAGGGTAGGATTATTGAGCCAAGACTGAGAGGTGATGGTACTCTCAGAATTAAGCCTGGTGTTCCAAGACACTTTCTTTTGGGCATGTTTGTTAGTTTCAGAGAAGGTGATTTACAGGCTGATAAATATATCAGTTCTGCGAGGAAAAGGAAAAACAAGAGTCCAGAGATTACCATAGGGAAGCTGATGGATATTCTTGGGCTGAAACTCGGAAGTATACAAGCTGCCTTCTGAACCGTGGCTCAACTTCAAATCATTTTAAACTCTAAAATTGAACTGAGGTCATCTTAAATTGTTAAAACCTTCAAGCACCTAGCAAAAGCAAGTACACATTTTCTTTGGTTAGAGACAATATCTGGGACCTCAAAGTATTCCTACAAGCAAATTGCAATGTAATATCCAGCACACAATCAAAAATAACTGGGCACAGGAGGAATAAAACTACATAAGCCAAACTTGCAAGAATATCGGACAATAAAAACAGACCCACAGGGTCCATAGACAGTAGTTTCATCACATTTAAGACTTTAAAACAACTATGTTTCCTACACTTAATAACTTAAGACTGAAATTTTTGACAAAGAACTACAAGCTTTAAAATAGAAATTGTAGAACTAAATACTCAACAGAGAGATTAAATAACAGGTTAGAAGAAAGAAAAGGTACTCATAAAGAAAATTACCATAAAGCAGTAAGAAGATATAAAACTATAGATCTAATTTGAGTTTCAAAAGAAAGAAGATAGGAAATAGGAAAGAAGCAATAGTTGAAAAGAAAATAGTTGAGAAGTTTTCGAAACTGACCAGACATCAACTTAGTGATCCAAGAATTCACATTAAGGACAAATAAAAAGTCATCCACAAAGACATTCATACCACACTAAATGGCTAAAAATACACACACACACACACACACACACACAAAACCTTAAAACCAGATGAGGAAACCATTAAGTCCTCTATAATATAATAACAGGGCTCCACTAATCAACATAAAGAATCTCTACCAATCAATTAAAATTGAAATTCTAAAAGACAAATTAAAATCAGACTGAGATATCACAACACACTCATGAAAATGACAATAGATGTTGAATATCTTTCCATATGCTTACTTTCCATCTATATATATTCTTCGGTCAAGTATCAGCTTAGATGTTTTTCTCATCTTATAATTGAGTTGCTTGTTTTCCTTATGTTTCCTTATGTATAACTGAGTTGCTTGTTTTCCTGTTGACTGTTTTTAAATATATGTACCAAACTAATAAGCAACATTAATAATAGCAAAAATATAATGGGGAAAGAGTATAAGAGAACTCCTTAGTATCTCCACAACTTTTCTGTAAATGTAAAACCATTCTGAACATGAATAAGCTATAAAATAAAAGATTATTTTAAAAAAGAACAGGAATAAAAATGTAATCGCTTAAAGCAAAAATCTGACAATAGGAAGTACTGGGAGAAAACAGAGCAGAAAAGAAACTTATACCCTTATTGTATGTCGAATTTATGAACTCCTTTTTAGTACCCACTAAGGGCAAGACTCAGTAACTAAGGACAAGATTCAACCCCAAGACTCAGTAATTTCCCATAGGATTACTGAAAACTATGTATTAGAGAGTTTACATCAGAATTGTTAGCAATAGCCAAAAACTAGATACCAACTACATGCGTATAAACAACAAGATGGACGATCTCTGTGGTATGATAACATAAGAAAGCTACATACATCACTAAAAAATCAACACTTTTAAAATAGCACACAGTAAAATGGTTGCACGTCAGCGTTGAGCAAGTCATCAGACACAAAAGAATTCATGATATGCTATATAAAGTTCAAAAAGCCTATAAAACTAGTTTTCAGGAATATATATGAGTGGTAAAATTATTACTATCTAAATTTATTTAAAAATATATTGCAGAAATTGATTAAGATGTAAATACAGTATTTAATAATAGCATTCATGTAAAAAGGAAATACTTTTCTATTCCATTTTACAAAATGGTTTTAAATTCTTATCTCAGAAGGTCTCAATGACATATCTTTTATTTATTTTAAATATAACTATGACTTCTTCATTCATTAAACCATAAAGTGACAACATAAATTTAACTAAGATATTTTAAAACAATGAGTGATAAAATTATGAAGAGAACCAAAGTAATTATTTCCACAGAAGTCAAGATACTAGTATCTTTGGCAGCAGAGAAAAGTAGAAATTGAGGAAGCGGAGTTTAGGGAGTGCTGGCTATGTTCTATTTTTTAAATTTGACTGGTGTTTACTTTGTGATAGGTCATCATTCATATACTTTTGTGCATTTTCCCATGCTAAATTACAGGACAAAAATAAAGGTTTTCAAGGCAGAAGTGGAGCCAACCATCCATACACAATTACACATTGTATACCTACTAGATATCATGTCCTTTGCTAAACCCTCCACGTGTATTAAATCATATAATCACCATAATGAGCCCTTGAACACTTTATTTCTGTCCCTCCCGCATTTACTGACCCTTAATTTTCTTACAGTAAAATGAAGATATTATGAACCTACCTTATGAAGTTGTTGGACGAATTAAATGAGTTACAGGCAAAGTACTTAAAGCAGTCTAATATATAGGACATAGCTGTGATTTTATTACAGGACAGTAAAATCAAATAGCTTGCACAAACCCAGAGAGAAAGCAGAACATAAGTCTGCTAGTCTTAGAGGCGAGGCTTTTTCTCTTTACCAGAGTAACTGTTTCCCACAATCCTCTGGGACTTGCCCCACCCCCGGGGTTAAGGACAAGGTCTGAGCTTCCTCAAAGAGCAGAGGGCTCGTCCTCCATGAGACCTGACCTATTTATTTATGATGGCTCCTTTGACGTTAGCACTGGAAGCTGTCCTGTCATCAGCCCCAGCTACCATAGCACGGAAAGTGTCTTTTGTCTCTAGGCACCCTGAGTCTAGCCTCTTGCTTTGTGGTCAAGCCTTCCGCAGTGTAGCTCCAGGGTCACAGGCAGCCCTGACCTCCTCTGTCACCCTTCTGTCCGATCGCTTGAGTCTCAGAATTACCGAACCCAGGAAAGGGACGAAGAAAATAGTGATGAGATGAGAAAGTGGGGAAGGTGAACAAAGGAGAGAACACCTCTCTTCATTTAAGTTTATGGTTCTTGTTTTAACTTTTCATGTACGTTTTTGATATCTCCTGTTCAAATGAGAGCATGTTCTTGAACTCAGCAACAGTGAGGCATGAACAGCAAACTTTCCTTCTCCCTCCCACCTGCTCTGGACTTAATAAATCAGTCCAAGCCTGTATACTATTTTATAGTTTACAAAGGGCTTTTCCAGCCATTGGTTTTCATAACAACTGTGACAGCGATCTTTAGCTTCAGCTCTAACAGAGTTTCAGCACAAGCTTAGAAGTAATCACCCTCGTCCTCATAACAAGAAAAATCCAACTGTGGAAAACCAGTGACTTCTTGCAATCATGGGAGAACTGAGATCACAGAGAAAACTTCAAGGTCTCACAGACATGTCAGACAGTACAGGAAGACACAGCTGAGATCTTCTAGGAGGACAGAAGCCACTAGAATCATGAGCTGGTTGAAACAATTAAATGGGAATTTTGAGAAACCCCCGGAGGCTAAGTATGCACTAGCGGAAGAGTGAGTAACTATTGGGGCCCCATCATAGTGAGTCCCCATTTCACTTCCAGGACTTCCCTGATAGCTCTGGCAGGAGAAGAGTAATTACTGTGAAGTAAAACCAGCATTTTTTTTTTTTTATAACAAAGGCTACATTCTGAAGAAAAAGACTTTGCTTCAGCCTTTTTCCAGCAAGAGAGAAGAAATTCCTTCTATTTCACCCTTCTCCAGTATTTCTGTCTCATCTAAGGGAAAAATGCAGTCAATAAGATTAAGGGGCACAAGGAAATAGACTGGGGACACCTCAGCTAGAGTAGAAAGTAGAGAGCTGGTGGGGAAAAATAGTACCCCTAGGGAAATGCGTGTGAGGGTCACAGCCCTGAAACCCTGATCCTCTATAGGACTGAAGCTTAATCATGAAATTAGAGATTGCTGCCTTCCATACCACCACACCAACAGGACTCCAGCACAGTAACAGTAGATTACTTGTAGAAGAAATGCAAGACATAATCCCTCTGAGCAGAAACATACAGCAAACACCAAAGTGAAGAGGAGACAAAAAGAACACTAAAATAACCGGATCAGCTCCTGGTCCGATTAATACAAACCCAGGCCTAGATGACATTTTTACCTCGCCTCCAGTCACTTAATACAACATGATCATCTTTCAACAGCAAGAACAATAAATTAGAAGTCATGCCAAAGACAAGAAGAATTCAAGCTGAGGATTAAAGTTATAATCATATATAACAAAAACATTTTAAAGGGAAAACCTCTACACCCATCACATTAAAACTATAGAAAGCCAAAGATAAAAGAGAACGCTTACGAAGCCAGAGAAGAGAGAAACAAATGTTACCTACCTGTGGAGAAGCAAGGCAAGCATGGTGATGGCCACATATGATCCCAGCACTCTGAAACAAAGATAGTAAGAGTTACAGCTGAGGGTGGTGATGTGCCCGCCTAATGCCAGCCACATGGTGACTTCCAGCTGGCCCAAACTATATAGTAAGATCCTGTATTAAAAAATGGAAACAAAAATTACAGTATACTTCTCTTTAGAAATCATACAAAAAAGGGAATGAAATATTTAAGGTACAAAAAAGACCTAGAAATCTATATCCTCCAAAAGCAAGGAAGAAATAAAGATTTTTCTCAGACAAACACACAGTGAGAGAATTCATTGTGAGTAGATCTCCTTGCAGGAAATCTCAACAATCAGTACAATCACTCAGGCAAAAGAAAACATCCAAGGTCAGAAACTTGGATGTACATAAAAGAAAAACATCAGAGAAGGAATATACAACGGCAAATTAATATATTTTTCTATCCTTAACTGATCTACAAGATAACTTTTATTGTGTATTTAAAGCAATAAGAGTAACAATATATTGGATGAGTAGAGCAAAAATCATACCAATCTCTATAGAAAAAGTTTGGGACAAAATATCCAGTGATGATAAAATCTTCAGTAAAGTAGAAATAAAGCAGAACTTCCTCTGCTTAATAGAGTACCTATAACAACTGACCGTGCTTAGTGGTAAAAGACTGGACATTTGTCCTCTCAGATTAGAAACAATGCAAAAGCATCATCACCGCACTCCTGCTCATGAATTCACTGAAAGTCCTAGGACAAGAGAAGAAGAGTAAAAAGTACATGACAAGAAAGAGATAGAAAGAAAAAAGAAAGAAAGAATATTGTCTTTTTTTTAAATGTGGAAAACCTTAAGGTATCAGAAAAACTCCTTATCAGAAAAATAAAAATAAGACCCTTGAGACTAATAACCAAGTACAACAATGTTTCAAGACACAAATTCAATATATGAAATTTCTTTTCTATATACTAGCAGTGAATGATGTGATTTTGAAATTAAAAAAAATATTTAAAATAGCAAAACATTTTGTACTTTTATGGACATCTAACAAAATATATACAGGGTCCTTATGCAGTAAACTATAAGACACTAATTAAATATATGAAAAATATAAATAAAAAGAAAGCCCACTATCCCAACTTTAAAGACACATTATTATTAAGATTTCAGTTATTGCCAATTTTATTTATAAACAGATTGCAATTCCAATCAAAATCTTAGCAAGTTTTATCACTCTTATGGGTAAACTTGTCAGTCACAAGTATGTAGGGTGCTATGCATGTATGAACTGAAATGCATTCCTGTACAATGCCTATGCTGAAGCCCTAATGCCCAGTATAATCACATTTAGAAACAGGTTCTTTGTGGAAACAACAAGATTAAAGGAGTGTACAGAGGTAATGGCACTGATCTATAAGATTACTGTCCTATAAAAAGACACAAGAGACCTTTCTTTCAGTACCATGTGAGAACAAAACAGGGTAGGGGCATCTGCAACCTAGGAAGAAATTCCTATAAGAATCTAATCATGGTGACACTTTGACCTGGCATCCAGAACTATGAGAAAATAAATGTTTATCATCAAAGTGACTCATATTTAATGTTTTGTTATGGTAGCTGGAGCAGACTAATATAGGCAGGAAGGAAGAAATGCCTAGAATAATCAACAAAATACTGAAGGAGGAAGAGAACAAAGCTAAAAGACATCCTGAAATGATCAATTCTCATTGTCAATTTGAGTTACACCTAGGAGATTAATAAAGCACATTCCTGGATGAGTCTTTGTGGTCAATGGGGCATGACTGTGAGAAACACAGATATCTCTAGTCTCTTCCTCTTCGTTCTCTCCGCTGTCCAGCTACCATAAGTTAAGCGGCTTCCCTTCACCATGTCTCTTCTTCAATTACTGCCATGGAGACAGCTGACTACAGACTAAAACCTCTCCTTTAAATGTAGGCATCAGGTGTTTTGTCCCAGCAATGCAAAACTAACTAACAAATTTCTTAATTTTAAGATTTAGTATAAAGCTGCAGTAATCAACATAGAATACTACAGTGAAAGAATAGACAAAAGGCCTGGAACAGGAGATCATCCACAGAATGACCCATGTCCATATACTCTGTTCTCAAGGGATCAGTTATAGCCTTTCAACATCTGCAAAATACAGATCCAACATAGACATTATGTCTTACTCAAAACCCAAAATAAGTTACAGGAGTGTGCTATCATTTGAATTTTTTGTCCTCCCTGAAGCTTATGTTGAAATATAATTTCTAATGCAACAGTGTTGTGAGGAGAGGCCGGTGGGAAGTGTTCAGGTTAGGAGACTCCAACCTCATGAGCAGATTCATAGACAACAGGGCTTGACAGGATGATTTGGCACTTTTCTTTCTTTGTCTTTCCTGTAGTGGTCTGTGTAAGAATAGGGAACAGAGTACTCAGACCTGAACATAAAACACAAAACTATAAAGCTTCTGAAAGAAAGAAAAGGAAAAAAAAAATCTATGTGATACTGGATTTGATGATAAGTTGTTAGATATAATACCAAAAGCACAATCAATGAAAGAAAAATATTGATAGGGGTTTTATTTCATTTAAAACCAAAATCTTCTTTTCTATGAAAGACACTATGAAAAGAATTTTAGGGGCTGGAGATTTAGCTTAGAGGTTCTGACACCTGTCTTGCAAGTGCAAGGACCCAGGTTCGATTCCCAGTAACCACATACCATACTGGACGTGGAGACTCACAACCAGCAGCAATCAGTACCACACACCACAGTGCTGGGAGTGGTGGCTCATGCCTGTAATCCCAGCACTCGGGAGGCAGAGGCAGGAGGATTGCTGTGATGTGAGTTGGAGGCTGAGCTCAGGGCCAGCCTAAACTACAAAACGAGACCTTGGCTAAAAAAAAAAAAAAAAAAAAGAATTTTAAAAATGGGCCATAATTTAGGAGAAAATATTTTAAAAGCATATCTGAAAAAAGACATGCATCAAAAATATGAAAAGAAAAAAATATATATGAAAAGAGCTCTCCATATTCAACATTAGAAAAACACAGAGCAAATTAAAAATAAACTCCAAGGACCAAAGCTGGGACAATTGGAGTGAGAAAACAAATAATACAGTACTGGATTTTAAACTAAAGCACATAAATTCATATTGATATAAATCAAGCAAGGACAAAGAACAAATCCCAGGATGGAAGATTTCCAGATAATTTACATAGATATTACACTTCAAGGAGGTAGCATGTAACTCTCCACGCCTTAAAAGTCTGGGCTCCTCATAGTGACTTCTTTCAAAGAACACAGTTTAGAAAGAGGAAAGCATGGAAAGTAACTTTTTATATAAAAGAAGCCTGACAAACAGTGCCTCAGACAAGGCGTCATAGTCATTGTCCACAGTGATAAGTCACAATGACCCTCCCCACTCTTGACGTGGCAATATGGGAATGGCACTTGACCTCCGTGGTTTTTCCTCTGAAAACCTATAGCCCCAGTAGAGATACAAGGAGAAACCAAGAAAAAAATCTGAGATGAGGGATATTCTATATAGTGTTTGACCAGGACTCCCCAAAACCATCAAAAGCCATCAAAACCAAGAAAATTCTAAAAGCGTCAGAGCTGGGCTGGGGATTTAGCTTAGTGGTTCAGCAACCTGCCTCACAAGCACAAGGTCCCGAGTTCAATCCTCAGTACCAAAAATCAAAAACAAAAAATCCCACAGTAAAAGTGTCACAGCCAAGAACAGCCTAATGAAACATGATGCCCACATTAAAGATGGATTTGGAAATATGAGAACAGAAAAAGGACTTCGGTTAAAGCACAGATTTCTGTATTGTTTCATTGGTTGTGACAAATGTATGCTATAAGCTAGGGTGTTAATTACGAACTCTGTGCTTTCCTCACATGAGGAAAGCATGTTCCTCACATAGCAACTTTTCTGTAAAGATTCAAATCTAGTTTCTAATAGAAAATATGGATATATGAAAACCACAATGAAATTTTAAATATAAGGCCAGAGATGTGGCCCAGTAGTGCCACACCTCCCTGGTAAGCAAGAAGTCCTGTGTTTGATGCCTGGTACTGCAAAAAGAAAGAAAGAATGAAAGAATGAAAGAACAGAGGAAGGAAGGATGGAAGGAATTTTAAATGTACATATTACAATGTGATTTTCATTGTTTTCTCCATCTCTTAAGATTGGGACACAGAGGGTTGAAAAGCTAAATGAAGGATCAGAGTCACACGGATAAGCAGCTGAGCTAAGTCTGTTTGATTTTATACAGTTTTCTTTCAGTCTGTTTAGATGACCATAACAGATATAAAGTAGGAGTGGGATTGATGAAAGAGCAATTCAGTAGTTAAAACATGCTGTGTCCATGCCACTACCTACACCTGCCCAAACAAAGACAGGAAGAGCTCAGGTTCCAACCCACACTGAGAAACTCAGGAAGACTGTTTCTCAAAATAAAAATCAAAATGCTGAGGAGGTAGAGGGTAATCAAGTCCTGCCTTCCTCAGCTGTGTCTTTCCAGGGACAGACAGTGAATCCATCGTGTGGCCTCTCCTGGCAGTACTAAGGTGACACCCTCATAATCACACACCTGAGGAGAGTCCTTGAATGGCCTCTGCTTTCCACGGAGATGTCTCTCTCTTCTCCCCTCCCTGGCAAGGTGGATTAAGTGAGGCCCTGGGCACCTTACTCAGAGTTCTGTGCCATACACCACTCCTGGCTGCCCTCAACCTGGCTGCCTCAGAGACCCTTCCCTTCCTCCCCCAGTGCCTGCTAACTCCAGTCCCCACAGGTGGATGGAGGCATGCCTGCCTTTATCTCCAGGCAAGCATCTCCCTTTCTCTTCCCAGAGAGCAGAGAACACAATAGACTTTGTCAAAACCTCTGAACTCCAACTGTTCTATATTCTCCCCTTCTCTGAGAAGCTTGTCAAGCATTCTGATGTGCAGAGCTTGTCCTCCCCTTTCAAATTTAAAACTGACCCTTCCCTAGCTAACTCTCTCTCTTCTCTCTCTCTCTCTTTCTCTTTCTCTCTCTCTCTCTCTCTTTCTCTCTCTCTCTCTCTGTTTATCCAGAGTGTCTGTGAAAGAAAGAGTTTTATGATCTCATGCTGATGTACCAACTTCCCCAGTGTAGCTCCTGGAGACCTAGCCTTCTGGGCCTGAAAGCTGATCTCCAGGACCCTGTTCACAGGACAGGCTGCCTGCAGAGGGAAATGGGCTGTTTTCCCACCATGTCAGCCTCTGCTCCATAGTCTAGGCCACCACTGAGCTTTCTTTGAAAAGCTGAGATAGATTTACTGGCTCCTTCCTCTTCTCCTCCTAATGGGGAAAGTGGCCATCCTTTTTTGCAGGCTGCTGGCCATTCCCCTGCCATCTGCCTGAGAGATCCTTTTCTACCTTTCAAGGCCATATCTTCATGGTCCCTGTGAACACCTTTGCACTGGGGCATTCTTAAGTGTCCACATGCCATTAGCTATATTCCACACATGCCCCAAGTGTCTCCCACAACCACCAAACAAGAGCACATAGCAGCTTTCTCTGGTTCATTTCCCAAGCCCCTAGTTAAGATCAGATCCTGGGATTCTGTTTTCTCCTGCAGGCTCCAGTTCATGGTAGGCCTCTCTCCTCTTGCTACCAAAACCACCAAGTGCACCCGTAGTTCATGAAGCCATATAACACTTGTCCTCCCATGCTTAACACTTGTTCTTCCCTAGCCTAGCCCATTTCTTTGCCTGCAGAGGCCACAGGAGGCAGGTCAGGATTGGTGGGCTGCAGAAAAGGAGAAAGAGCTGCTCTTCTCCCAGTTGTTTCTGCACAGTGCATGAGCTGATGAATGGAATACAGATAATCACAGCAAGGCATCATGGGTTAAGATAATTATGTTAACAAGTCTAGATCAGAGCATATGTGCCTATACATACTGCAACACTGAGTCCACTCTCAGGACATTCATTTCTAGGCTCCAGCAGCCACCTCATGTGAGGAAAGTACCCACTTTGGGCTGCCATCAGAGACAGGGCTATAGTTAGCCCACATGTCACTATGATAAGAATTTGAAACAAATACCTCTGTCTTCAACAGCCCCTCACTAATGTGCCTTTGGCATTTAGCAAGTTGCCCTTGGGTAATGAACAACCTACAAAAGCTTAGTAGGCAAATAAAAACTTAAGCTACAAAGTAGGGTGAGGCTGCTTGTTGATGTCCCAGAGATTTGAGCAAAGGAGCTCTGCCAGTTCTTAATACTAGGGCTCCCTCATGTAGAGGTTGGGCATAGCCCATGAGGCTAAACCAGAGGACAACCAGTATAAATCATAGTAGCCACAAGAACAGAGAGATTAAAAAGAATATCAGTGCTTCAGGCTGTGGAGGTCACCCAGTGACTTCCACCACCAGCCAGCAGCCTTCTAGTCATTGGGACCAGGCCAGAAACCCCCAGAACCTGCATTCCCATGTGGACTAGTCTAGGTAAGCATCACAGAGGTCACACAGTGACTTCTACCACAAGCCAGGAGATTCTCTGTCACTGAGGCCAGACCACAAGACCTCCAGACCTCCATTCCCCTGTGGGCAAGTCTGGGGAAGTGCCATAGAGGTCACACAGTGACTTCCACTGCCAGCCAGGAGCTTTCCTGGCATCTGGTCCAGATTAGAAGCCTATAAGACCTCCATTTCCCTGTGGGCAAGCCTGGGTGAGCATTGTGGAGGTCATGCAGTCATCTCAGCAGCAACCAGCAGCCTTCCTGCCATTGGGTCCAGACCAGAAGCCCCCAGGTCACCCATTCCTATGTGGGAGAATATGAATGAGTGCTGCAGAGGTTGTGCAGTGACTTTCAGCACAGGCCAACAGAAGAGAAATGAGAAAAAAATCAAAAACCCAGATACAAAGACAATCACCACAGGGGAATTCAGGAAAAGGGGGAATGGAGCAAACTGAAACTCAATTACCAGGACTTTCAGGATGGTAACAAAAGCAGATCTAGTAAAATGGAAATCAGAACTGATCTCTGCAATGAAAACAGAGATACTGTCCACAGTGAAAGATATGATTAAAGAAGAGATCAGGAGCATGATAGAATCTGAGATAACAAAACAATGGAACCTTTTCAACAGCTTTAAGCAGACTTCCAGGTGATTAAAAATGAAAACAAAAGTTTGCAAAGTAGTATGAATGAAACTGATGATTGAATTTCAGAACTAGAGAACAGGATCACAGCCAATGAAAGGAAAGACATAATTTATGGAAAATGGCAAGGGAAAATCAATCCAACAGCTCCCAGGCAATTCATAGAAGAATACCATTAGATTGGTTGGACTCACTGAAGAAGCAGGAGACAGCACAAAAAAGATTTTTTTAAAAAAACTGTTCACAGATGAAAGGGGACAATGTTGAGATTGTAACAAAAAAGTAAGGAAACAAATTTTATATATATGGGGGGGTGGTAGGGTGGGTGGGGCTATGGGAAAAAATGAGAATTAAGTTGTGTCTTATACTGGTACAAATCCCCATTATGGAGTGCAATCATGATGTGTATATTTAATGTACCAATAAAGATAATTTAAAAAAAAA
>PVIR01025220.1:0-25115 GCA_004026965.1 Petromus typicus | reverse complement strand
TGTAAAATAAGGTGAAAGGGGACAATGTTGAGACTGTAACAAAAAAGTAAGGAAACAAATTTTATATATATGGGGGGGTGGTAGGGTGGGTGGGGCTATGGGAAAAAAATGAGAATTAAGTTGTGTCTTATACTGGTACAAATCCCCATTATGGAGTGCAATCATGATGTGTATATTTAATGTACCAATAAAGATAATTTAAAAAAAAAAAGATTATGAAGAGCAGGAGAAGTGATGGGGGCTAGGTAAAGTGGAAATGATCAAAGTTTGTTACACGCATATGCAAATATGTCAAAATGAAACCCAGTATTCTGTACAACTCATGTGCACTAGTAAATATTTTTTAATCAAAATTTAAGAGAATACAAACTGCAGTCGCTGATTAAAATAAAATTAAGCTAAAGAGTAATTGTATCCATGTTAGCATATATGAGTTGTGATGGAAAACTATGGTGGATATTTACCTTTAAAAGATTTTTATAGGCAAGACACATTGTGATTAATTCCTCCCAAAATACTCTCTACCATTCTGAACTTACTCCCGTCACTTTTGCTACTTTCTCAGTAGTTCTAGAAGCCCTCTTTAATGTCTTTAGTTGTGCTGTCATGGGTGCCCCAGGGTCTGGAATCAATTTAAAATGTTTGCCTTTCTTAATTAGTTCCACTTCTAGAAAGAGCTACACATTGCACAGTGTCAGAACCAATGAACAATGTAGAGGAGGACACACTGCAATTTTCAAGCTTGCCTTTCAGTTGCATGGCACTTGGTACAGCATTCACTATATATATTTGTAATATCACAACTTCAAACACATACTCACAAAACAGCACTCCCAGAATTGCTTCAGAAAGTAGCGGGCATTAGAAGATAAGTACGTTGGAAGGGAGGAAGAGTATTTTGAAGGGTACGAATGGCAATGAATCTTATTATTATATGTTTTAAAAATTCAAAGAGTCACACAGACAAATGTTTTCCAGAGGATCTAAGTTGGGAGAGAACGTGGCTATCAAGGAATGGTGCAGACAGTGTTCTAGTCTGGAACTGGTTTCTGTTTTCATTATGATGGTCCCATGCATCTACACATTTTAAATCTTATAGACTATATACCAAAAGAAATGAATTTTGATGCATGTAAATTTCTTAAATCATGGCAATTTAGAACATTTTAGAAACAGTAAAATTTTTACTAAGAATTTAATGTCATTATTTATTCTAACTTAATAATAAAAACTGCAACACTATAACACATGGTAAAAAGAAATTCTAATATTACAAAAACTGGCACTGAATTCTAATTTCCTTTGAATTATTTGTAGAAGTTGATAACAAATTTTTTTCAGAGTTTCTTTTTGTGTCATAGGCATCATGCAAAATATAATCTATTTTAAAACATTTTAAGGAAAGCAAAACATTTCAGGTATTTTAATTGGCACAAGGTCTTCTGGTGCTTCTTTTGAGAGTCTTTTTCCTTTATTATCCTACTACAGAGAGGAATCACTGTTAGGAATCTTTTTATCCAGTCAAGCTTGCTGGGGAAGAAAATAATTCATCACTGGCAAAGACATTGCTACACTCACTTGTTCGTTCACATATAAACTTGACACCTGTTAGTGAAGGTTGATAAATACTATCTGTGTATCAATAATACAATATTGTTAAATAAATTATTACTTAGTTCCTTTTCAGCTAATTTATTAAATATTGCTTTTGTTTAGTTGTGTGATCTAAACTTCAATTTATACTATTTTAAAATGACAGTAGTATTTCATTGTCTGGTAAACTGTGGAATTTGAAAGTCAACATGGAAGTATATTCACAGAGTGGGGACTCTCTATGAATATGTTTCACTTTATAAACAGTTTTTTTCCTGTAAGGGGTTTCTTTGAGCTTTGAAATAAGATTCATGTAGCATTTTGGAGGTTAATAAATTACTTCCCAGTAAATAATAATGGATATTGAAAGACTTTCTCATTTAGTGACATAAGGAGAAAAAATTTCCATACAGAGACTAAGCTATCAAACACTAAAAAGAAAAGAAGAAAAAGGAGACAATGCATGCACACATGTCCCCATGCACATGGGTTCTCTCACACACATGTATACACACGCAGATACACAACAATACAGAAATGCAAGGGAGTGGCTTTCTGATTCAGTTTCTGGCAGAAAAATATTAACCTCCTTTTTTTAATGAAGTGTGACTTGGATTGGTCGAAAGATGCTCCTTTGTACCTGAATCCCATGTATCAATTGGTAAATAGATTTGCCTTTACCCGTACACTCTTTTATGTGTTTCCCTTTCCTAGTCCCAGGATCATATCTCCCTCAAGCATTCATCACTCCAGTGATTACACCATTTTCCAGGGAACGGGATCTGAATTAGAAATGCTTGAGGTACTTGCTCATTTGGGTGTAGAGTTTCTTTTTAATGATGATTTTAGTCATCATTCAAACTGAAGATGTGTTTTTACTTTAGTATTTTCCAGAAGGAAACAAATATTGAAACTTTCTTGGAAAATACTGAATCTGTACCTTGGGGAAATTTTAAAATGAAATATTTCAATTTAGAATACTTTGCACTCTTATTTTTAACTAAAGAACCTTGCATTCTGTCTTCTTAAAATGGATTCCCTTTGTAATGGATCATGGCGTACTGAGGCTCTGAAAGTGTAGTGAAGTTACAGGTTTTTCATCAACTGTTTTGTATATAACAAATAGTCATTCATCTTATTTTCTCAGGAGTACAACAAAGACCTACACTTCATGAAGATGCATTTCAAGTTGCCTTGGGCTAGTCAATGAAATGCCTTAGGCTATTCTGTTTTTCAGAAAGTTAGGGGTAAGTAAAGGAGGGAAAGAAAAAATCGATGATTAAAAAAGGAAACAAAGTTTATATGTAGGGGATGAGGAACTCAGGGGGCAGGGGAATGGGAAAAAATGAGAATAAAGTTTTTTCAAGTACTGGTACAAACTCTCACTGTCCATCATAATCATAATGTGTATATAAAATGTACCAATAAAATCAAATAAAAAAAGAAGGCTTTCACAAGAGAAAAATGTTTATCATTATAAATTCAATAAGCTGATTATATGCCCAAAGCAGCTATATTATTATGACATACATATTTAATGAGAATTACATATGTTCTTCACCATATTTTCTCTTTATTTTCATTGTTGTCATAAAACAACATTATTAGTATTTAAAGAAGGCTTTCTATGACTGATTCTAAGAACTACCTGATTTAGCAGTGATGACGAAATCTGGAAGATTACATTCTTTATCATTATTCAGCCCATTCTATTTCATACATGAAAAAACAAAATTGGAATTTCATATAAAAGCAAAATCTATATAATTATTGTTTACCCCTCAAAAACACAAAGTTTCATAGAAGGTTCATGTTTTGCATGAATGCATTTATATGGTAACATTCATTTTAAAGGAAATCCAATTGAAATATACTCTATTGCTCTTTTGGTATAAAGGAAAATATTGAAAAATTATATACAAAAGAAAGTCAAAGGAAACACATGGTACTATTTGGTATTTTTTAAAGCATTTTGTAAACATGCTAATAACAAGGATCATTTGTTTTCATTTAAATAGCATCTAAATTGTTGAAATATTTAAAGACAAACATTCTGAATAACAGAACTTAATCATATGTCAACTGGGATTTATAAATCTGTGAGTCTCTAGTGACATTTGTTCATTCTCACAGGTAACACAGGAAGCTGGCCAGTGAGCACGCAGATATAGACATGTATGTAATAATTAGCAAGGAATAACATAATAACAGAGAATATTACAAATGTAGAATATTGGTACTGAGTCAACATCAGTTGATCTAGCCTGCATAAATTATGAATGAAAATAATAGTGCTATTGTATAATAAACTAATATTTATGAATTTATAAATTCATATAATTTATAAGTTCTCTGAAAATATAAGCTGTAAAGGATTCAGTGTTAAATATTGTATCCATGGGCACTCATAAATTCTTTTGTGAGTAAACATCTCCTTACTTCTAGAAACCATTTTCAAATGTTCTAATATGCTGTGGAATTTTTGCATTTAGCAATAGTATATAACAAAAAAAAACACCTACTTTCAAATAAAACCATTTTGGTGGGGGTTGCAAGTATATTACATCAACCCCTTCCTGAATTCCCGAAATCTCTATGAAAATTATAGTTTTTCTGTTTCCATTTATAAAAATATCAAACATGCAAACCTTATGGTAAGTGCAGTTATGCTGACAAAGTGATGGAAAGCAAAGGCATCACTGGGAGGTTGTCAGAAATGTATTATTTTAAATCTACCAAAATCATCAATTTAAGAAGCACTGACCTAATACACTACTGACTGACCCACTTCTCTATAAATTAAACATGCCTAACTAACTACAATAGTCATGTGCTGCTTAACATCTGAGCTATGTATTGAGAAATGCGATTTCATCTTTATGAGAACTTCAGAGAGATGCCTACGCCAGCCTAGATGGTGCCAGTCAATCCTTGGACACGGCCTCTGGATGTAGCCAAGCAGCAACATGAATAAGAGATGTGTACGGTTGCTGCTGGCATCTCCATGGTAACACTGTTTTACAGTATTTCTTAGATGTACACTAGTACACCCTGAAATAACAATAAATAAAAAGGATGGTACTATAATAAATATGTCAACAAATGTCTACATGGCTAGTTTCTCTGTCTCCATCTGTCTGTCTGTCTCTAACAAGTTTTCTCCTGGAGCCATACAAAAGATGCTCAGTTTCCAAGCCCAGGTACTATACTATCCTCTACATAGATTTCAAACAAATGACAGTAGAGTTTTGTAGAGTAACTGCCTTCACCTACCATGCTATTTCTTATTATGTATAAATGTATTATGCTAATTTACTTTGGTACTTTAATTCTTCAGGATTATGAAAGACTTAAGAGGTCAATAACATCACCGCTTTTTTACTTAGTGGTACCACTATACTATGATTCCAGAACAAATATAATTATTCTCAAATTTAACTCAAAGTTATTTATATTCTATAATTTCTAAAATGAAAAACAGCAGTTCACATGTTCAGTCTGCATTTTTATTTTAAATAACAGCACAACAAACACAATAACATAACAGGACCATCACCTTAATACTGATAACATTCCTTGACACTGCTGACCTATAATTTACATATATTGTTTCTATCTACAGCTAATTGAAATATCACCTTAAGACACTGAAGTATTACTGTAAAACACAAATCTTAAATATATACCAGTTGCAAACACAATGTGCTTCGCTGCTATTTTCCTTGTTATTCAAAGGAAATAATTTAAAGTTCTTCAAAATCATGTCCACTTGTGTTCATTGTCTCAGGGTGCATGACTCGTCCCATGAACAAGATTGTACCTGCGCAAGTTTGAGAGTGAATGAAAGAGGAGTGAACAAAAAATTGTTTTTTATCCTCTTTGCTTACAGTTAGCAAGGTTTTAAAAATGAGAATAATTTTCTTATTAAAAAAAAAACAATTTGATGTGGATATGCAGGATGTCTATCATCCCAGCATTCTAGGAGGCTGAGACAGGAAGATCACAAGTTCAGCCTAACCTGAGTAACTCAGCTACTAAGAGAAAGTCTGTCTCAAAATAAGAAGGAAACCATATATTATGGCACTTGTATATAATCCTACCATAAGGGAGGCTGAGGCATGAAGACTTTAGGGAGTTTTAGGCCAGGTGGGGCTACATACTGAGTTCTAAGCCTGTTTAAACTGTACCGTGGGACCTGTAGAGAGAGACAAAGAGAGAGAGGCAGACAAGTAGACAGACAATAGGAAAGAAAGGAGGAAAGAAGAAAGAAAGAAAGAAAGAGGGATGAAGGAAGGAAGAAAGAAAGAGAGAAAGAAAGAAAGAAAAATAAATAAAATATAAAGAAAGAAACAAAGAAAGGAAGGAAGGAAAGAGGATATTGTTTAGTGTGAAGACTTGGGATTGAACTACCAGTATTACCCCCCCAAAAAATCATATGAACTTTAAAAAAGGATCTAGTAAGCATAGCAGGCAAAGGGAGCCTTCAGTATAAGACAGGAAGTTTTGTGGAGGCTTACAAAAGTTCTTTCTTATAACGTACTCACCAGTTCTCCTGTTCCTGATAAGAAAGAAAAACGGATGGTCAACAATAACTTGAGGGTACAGCACAGCCATCCTACTAATTGCGATCATTCCTGCAGTGCAGAGAGAGAGAGTGATTACATGTCTTTGGACGTGCAAAGACGAAAGGACGGTTCCTCAAATCCTTTTGTGTCTATCCATTTAACACAAAGGCAGCTTCAGAAAACAAGAGTCTAAAGACTTATCGAGAGAAAAATTATTATAAAGAGGTTAAAATTTCTCCTTGTTTTTCTTCTTTAAAACAAATGAGTACATGAAATACAACTTCCTCCTTCTAAGTCATCAAAACTGAGGACAATTTATTCTGTCTGTTATAAAAATTGCATTTTCAATCTAAGATAAATATTTATGTTTTCATCAAAACACCCTTTCATTTAAGTGATGAGGGAGAAAAAAAAATTCTCCAGAACCAAAAGTAAAGACAGTTTCTTTATATTTTCAAGTCACTGTTTTGCCTGAAGTAGGTTTTTTGTGTGTGTGGCATGCCTCCATGGTGCTAGAAGGTGATTGATATGGTGGTGATGAAAGGGAAAATTCAACTGTGTTAAAACAGTGATATTCCCAAAGGTGGGATAGTGAATTCCTCTGAGTCCATATCATACAGCAGATTGCTATATACTTGTTACTTTGTGGTTAGTTATCAGAAAGCATTGATTGAATTATACAATATTTTAAAGTTTTTGCTACCAGATATCTCTGTATCTCTTTACTTCTGAAAATACTATTGTGACTGGTAAAGTTAGAAATAGTGCATGTACATGATTAAGAGTATGGTACTGGCAAAAAAAAAGCAAACAAAAAAACAAACACCCCCCCTCCCCGAGGATCAATACATGTAGAAACAACTTCAAGCATATCAGTTACCTTATATTTGACAAAGGGGTCACATATCCTCACTGGAAGAAAGGCAGTCTCTTTAATAAATGGTACCAGAAAAATTGGCTTTTCACATGCTGAAGCTTAAACTTAGGCCCATATGCACTAAACTAAAATTAAAATGGACCAAAGACTTAAATATAAAAACAGAACCAATCTGCTGGAAGACAGATAGGTAAAACTCGAAGGGAAAGACTTTTTGAACAAAACGCTGATCACACAGGAAATGCTACAAAGAATTAACAACTGGGATCACATCATATTCAAAAGCTTTTGCACAGCAACAGAAACTACCAGTGGAGTGGAGGGTCTACTCACAGAGCAGGAAAAAAAATTTTGCCAGCTGTTCCTCAGACAAAGGGCTAATATTTAAAATATATAAAGAACTCAAAAGCAAAAATCAGACCCATTTCCAATTTAAAGATCCAATCCAAACATGGGCATCTAAAATGATAGACATTTCTCAGTAAAGTAATACAAATAACAAATAAATATATGAAAAAGTGCTCGGTATCATTGGTCATTCAAGAAATGCAGATTTAAAAACACTGAGATTCTATCGTCCTCCAGAAAGGATGGTTATTATAAAAAAAATCAACCAATAACAAATGCTGCCAAGGCTGTGGGGAGAAAAGTACTCTCTCCTATTGGTGGGAGGGCAAATTGGTACAACCAATATGGAAATAAATGTGGAGATTCCTCAAAAAACTGAAACTCGGGGTTCCATTTGACCTGGCTATTCCCCTTCTAGGTGTCTCAAAAGAATTAAAAGCATCATATCACGTTTCTGGCAGCCTAATATATAATAACTAAATCTTAGAAATAGCTCATAGGCCCACTGGCAGATGAGTAGATAAAGAAAATGTAGTATTTACACAAAATGGAGCACTTCTTTGGCATACAGAAGCATAAACTTGAGACACTTTGGGGTAAGTGATTGCACCTTGAAAATTTTAAGTGAAATAAATCAAACACATATGATTAAATATTACACTGTTTCTCTTGTGTGAGAAATCTAAAGGGTAAATTAGGTGCAAAATGAAGAATAGACTCCCAATATCTATTAGGAATGAGAAAAAAATGTTCGAATAGGAAGGAAAGCAAGGGAAGGGAATAATGGAAGGTAAGGAAGGGTACAGGATTTAAATGAAAGAATGAAAGGATACTAAGTTTTGTAAATGGGAGGGGAAAGAAGAATTAAAGGGAGGAGAGGGGAATGGGAAAAATAATTAAGATATAATGTGTATAGATACAAATTCCCTATGATGAATGTATCATTATGTATAGCAAAAATGTACCAATAAAAGTTAACGCAAAAATAATAAGTGCAAAGAAGCTAATATCTTACCTAAGGGGGTTTCCTACTAAGATCTGATGAAAGCTTTTGAATAGTGGATTGAAGCAAATCCAAACAAATAAGAAGTGAGAGTGAATATGCATTGGGAAAAAATTCTCAGTTAAACATATGACTTATGTTCATTTAAAATTATTTATTTAAAATGATGGTATTAATACCATTCAGTTAAAATATATAAGACTATTACATCCATTCTATAGCCTTTTTATGTTTTTTAAAAATTAAAACTTTTCATTAACAAGATTAAGAACCAACTCTAAAGAGTAACAAGAGAGAAGGGAAACTGCTTAAATGAACATCAGGGAAATATTTAACCAGGCAGCATAGCAGGAATATCTATTCTCATAGAGCTTTGAATGTGTGCTGACTCTTACTATGGAGAAAATGAAAATGGAAGTTATGCTACAAAGGGGCAGTAAGTACACATTCTCTTCACATCCTACTTAGAAAATTCTGGCTGGTTCAGCATTTTTTTTAACTTAGGATAGAATTGGATTTTTGATGAGATTCTGAAAGTGATCCTCACCTCCACCCAAGATGGCTTTTAAAATATAAATCTAGAGGAGTAGAGATTTTTGAAAACAACTTAGTATCTCTACCTGAAGCAGCAGCAGCTTCTGAGCCTTCTTCATTTACCTCGATGAAGGACTTGTGAATTGCTTTGGAAAGGAATATCTCTTTGTTATCTACAAAAAAAGAGAATTAGAAGTATTTCTTTAGTATAGAAAATCCTGTTTATCATTTTGTTAAATGGGTTTCCAGATAGGAGACAAAGATACTTCTAAATAAGAAAAGAAAATACTACAAGATTTCACTTAAGATCTGAAAGAACTATTGAAGATGTGATATCTAATTTGCTCTTAATTTACATTCTCTTGTTAATCTTCCCTTTAATTTTTACTGGCAGTTTTCTGTTTCTTGAATTTCAAACAAAGCAGAAATTCTCTTTGTAGTAGTGATTTTCAAAATTATTCACAACTTAACAAGAAAATCTTACACAATACATTTTAATTTGAAGTAAAAATACACACTGAAAGCAGGTAAAAATTAAAAAATAATCAAAAGTTTAAAATATTTTGCCTAATTTCTAATTATTATGATAATGCATATACCCTTGGCAAAGAAAAATAAAATTTAGTTACTTGATTTATGTGAGGATTTATAAATGTGTTATCCCAAGACAGAGAAAATAATAAACTTTTAGTAACAGGAAGATTATTTGTATCTTATATTGCTTCCTTTCTATTCATGCTTGCTGTCACATTAATAACCCTCAAATTCATATGTTGAAGTTCTAATCCCCATTATTTCACAGTGTGACAACAATTAAAAATGAGATATTCAATTAAAATGACTCTTAGGAAGGGCTCTAACCCTTTATGACTAGCATCCTCAGAAGAGGAAATTTGTACATGGATAGGTATAGAGAGGAGATCATGCACAGTGCCAACTTGCTTGGGTTTTAATGCCCAAGCAGTTGGTCAAATATTATTGCAAGTGTTTCTCTGAAGGTATTGTTGGATACGATGAACAATTAAATCAGTGGACTTGAATAAAGCAAATTGCCCTCATAATGTGGCTGAATCTCATCCAATTCTCTGAAGTCCTTAAGAGAGCACTGACTAACTCTCCCAAGCAAGAAGAGACTCCCCCTGACTCAGGGACACCACTTCCTTGGGTCACTGCTACCTGCAGATTTTGTATTTGCAAAGCCTCCACAATCACGGTAGCCAGTCTTAAATGTAAATAAGTAAATTTCCCTTGCTCTCAGAGTTGTCTCTTTCCTGTTCTCTCTGCGTGTCTGCCCAAGCACCAAACACACACACACACACACACACACACACACACACACACACACACACACACATTTCTCTGGAGGATATACATACACCATGAAGAGAGAAGACAACCATCCGGAAGCCAAGAAAAAGGCCTCAGAAAACACCAACCCGTTCGACACCTTTATCTCAAACATCGAGCAGCTGGAACTGTGAGCAAATCAGTTTCTGTGTTTTAAGTCACTCTGCTTAGGTTATTGTTATCACTTGACTAGCAAACTAGAAATTGGCTTTCAGTCTTGAGTTGACAAATATTTCCCAAGATGACAACAAATCAACAACTAGGAAAAATGTTTCAAACACAGTTTTTTTAAAGGAGCAAATAAACACAAAGGGAATGTAAAAGATTGCTCAAGATTACTGTCCCAATTTTTTAATTTTGTCAGTTCTAGCAAATCAAATTCAAATTTCAGGTAGGGAACTTCGTTGTCAATGTCCTGCACCATTTGATAAAATGTCAATTGATTTCTCATTAGACTCCTATCCCAATATACATCTTTGCCTCGAGTTTTCAAAGACATATAGTTATCTTATGCTCAGAGGGAATGATGTCTATGGGCATTTTTAAACATCTGTAGGTAACATTGTACCTGATTGTTGTGAGTAAGCCCCAAAGAAACAAAGGCATCTCTCAGTATGCTTTTAATAGGAAAGCCACTTCCTCAGATCACACTTGGTATTTCCCTTTCCTATTTATTATAAAATATATTTGATGCCTAGAAGAAAAAGTGTAAAACCAAAAAGTGTAAAAACCAAATCAGTTTTTACACCTAGCAGTGAAGGGTGATTAGCTGCCTCAGATCTAGAGGAACAGTTTTAATAAAACCAAAAGAAAAAGCGTAAGAATATACACTGTGTTAAATATTTCATAAAAGGAAAACATAAAAACCATGCTAAGTAATCAAACATATTTAGTTGATAAAACAAGTGCATGCATGCCAAGGTGGTAAAGTATACTATGTAACAGTTAACTAATCTACACCACAGTATTTTCCAGATTGTGTTGCCGTTTTCCTTAGTCTGTCAGTTAAGGGAGTTATATATTAAGCACGAATATTATAGCTTTGAAGGCAAAAGTGAGAGAATACAGAAACTAAAAGTAACAAATGCCGACATTTTCACTAAGCTCTCTTTGAAGGGTGTGAGGAGAATTCTTAAGGCACCAAATGATACTCCAGCCACATCAGTTTCTCAGGGAAAACTGTCTCCTGTAGCTATTAGGCCTAATCTGCTGGCTTCAGTAGACACCTTGAAATAAGAAAAAAAATCATCTCTTTATCCCTGGCCTCTAGCCCAGGTATTATAACTTCTCTGTCCCTTTATATACTCTCATTTACTCATACAAGATGGTGGTGGTAGTAGATGGAACACCACAAAGTTCTCGTGGCATAAAGATCAAGAAAGAAAGGATAATTTTCAAGGAGTTAATTATTTAAGAGATAATGAAATGGACAAACTTGTCATAAAATAAAGGAACTATTACCCCAAAGTGTATATGAGGGGATCTAAATATATTGAAAAGATTTTTAGAAAATGACAAAAATGCTACCTACAGTTTTCTGCAGATAAATGTTATCAACATAAGCAGATCTAATTCTTTACTAGGAGGTATATATACAAAATGCAATTTGATAAAATGTTAGATTTATATAGTGCTACTTCCATTCATAAACTTAAATCTTTCCACACTTCTGGTCTCAATACAAAGTAGCTGAGAACTGTATCAAATGTTGTCATACTGATTTGCCCACCATGGCAAATAAGAAATGCAATATTGCCATCATTGTAAAAGATTCTTTTCTATGGATAATTTTGAAAATGAATAAAGTTGACACAAATTTGGCATATTGTATAAATTATAAAATGTACTAAAGAAAATATATAGATTATCTGAATAATCCAGTAACTTAATATTATCGAATCAGTATCCCAAAATTTTCCATCCCTAAAAATATAGACTCTGAGACTAGATGGTTTTCAAGGTAATCTTAATCAAATATTCAAATATATTTAGCCTCTATATAGTCCAATGACAAATATCCAATGATAAAGGACCATTAGCAATTATTATGAACAACTATATACCAATGAATTTGATAATCTGGAAGGAATGAACAAATTCCTAGACACATATACCTTACTAAGATAGAATCATGAATAAATAGAAAACCTAGGACGACCAAGTTAACCAAATTGAATTCATTATATAATCCTTATCAAAGAAAAATCCAGGTCTAGATGGATGACTTAGTGTTGAATTTTACCAGGAATTTAAATAATATAACAATTCTCATTAATTTATGTGAAAAAGAAGAAGAGGAAGAAATTCTTCCAAATAATTCTACAAGCCCAACAATACTCTAGTATAAAACCAGACACAAACACAAGAAAACAAACAAACAAACAAAGAAAACTATAAGCCAATATCCTTGGTCAAAACATACACACAAGTTCTCAACTAATTACTACAACATTGACTCTGAAGCACATTAAAAAGATGATTCACTACGTTCAAGTTGTTGTCACCCCAGGGATGTTTCAATATAAGCAAATCAAGGTATATTATATATCATATCAGCACAGTGAAGGACAAAGACCATAGGATCCTCTGAATAAATATAGAGAATAAATTTGATAAAATTTAATATCACTTCATGATAAAAATACTGAACAAGTTAGCTATAGAATGAATAGAACTCAGCATATTTGAGGCCATTTATAATAAGGCAAGAGCTAATATGATTTTGAATGAGGCAAAGCAGAAACCTTCCTCTCTGAGATCTGAACAACCCTCTTACCACTTTTACTCAACATAGCATTGGAAATATTAGACAGAACAATTGAGAAGATAAAGAAAGGAAAGGCATCTGAAATAGAAAAGAGGTTGAATTGTTGCTCTGAAGAGAACATGATCTTAGGTTTGGAAACCCCAAAACCACTGGGATTAGTAAGAAAATTCTCCAAAGTTTATATAAATTTGACATGGAAGAAAGAGAAAGAAAGAAACTAAGAAGCATTGTTAGATGCCAATAGTAAATTATCTGATGTAGAAATTGGGGAAGGGAAATTCCATTTACAATAGCTAAAGAAAAGGAATAAATTTAACCAAAGTGAAAGATCTCTACCTAGTTTCTTTTACAACAAAAAACTATAAACAATGAGAAAATTGGAAAGAACACAAAAATGTAGAAAGATATCCCATGTTTATACTTTAGCAACATTAGCATTATTAAAATGTCCATATCATTTAAAGTAATCTACAGCACCTATATAACTTTTATTAAAGTACCAGACATTCTTCATAGAGCTAGAAAAAAAAAATCTTGAAATTTCTATGGAACCTCACAAAGGCCTCTACAGTAAAAAAGAACAAATCAAAAGTCATTTCACTACTTTACCTCAAAGCACTCTACAAAGCTTCAATAATCAAGACAGCATGATATTGATACAAAAATAGACATATAGACTAGTGGAACAGAATACAGTCTGAAAGTTAAAACTATTTAATTACAGCCTACTGATTTTTTACAAAGGTGCTTAGACCATGAATTGCAGTCTTATCAATAAATATTTGCAGGTAAATTGAATATCAACATTCAGAAGAATACATGTCTGCCACTATCTCTTATTAGTTATGAAAAATGACTAAAATGCAGTAAAGAATTGCATGAAACCATGACATTACTAAAAGAAAATATAGGGGAAATATTTTAGGACATTGAAATGGCCAAAGATTTTTTTTTTTATGTATGACTTCAAAATTACAAGAAATAAAGGTAAAAATATACAAATGGAATAATATCAAGTTAAAAGGCCTGCCCCCAGCAAAGGAAAAAATTAGTAGCATGAAGAAAACCTCAGAGTAGAAAAAAAAATCTGAAACTATGCATCTGAATAAGGGTTCATATTCAGAGTATCTGAGAACCTCGAAAAGATGCCATAACAAGGTGAGCATACTTGCAGTCCTGGTACTGCGAGACTTGCAAGCTTGAGTCCCGCCTGAACAACTCAGCAAAAACCTGTTTCAAAATTTTAAAAAATAAAATAAAAAGAGATAGGCTATTAGAGCTCAGTGGTCATGTGGTCCTGGGTGTTCCCCTCACCCCGCCCAGTACTGAAAAGACAATTCAAACATAGGCAATAAGTGTAACAACGCATTCCTTTGAAGACATACATCACTAACCATTAAGGAAATGCCCTAATCAAAGCTACATCGAGGTGTTCCTCACTCCAGTAAAAAAGCTATTATCAAGTAGACTAAAGATAACAAGTAATGCACGAGAAATGTAAGGTGGTACAGCCATTATGGAAAACTACTGTGTCTATGCCAAGTATATTAAGTTAGTATATCAAAGCGACACTTGCACTTTGAGGTACACTGCAGGACTGTTTCCAACAATCAAGAAGTCCAAATATATATATATATATATATATATATATATATATATGGTGTATATGGTATATATATATATATATGGTGTATATGGTATATATATATATATATGGTGTATATGGTATATATATGGTATATATATGATATACATATATATGGTAGATCTATTATATCAGATATATATTATAATATTAATTATAATATCATAATATTAATATATTAATATAATATTTATATTATAATATTTATATTATAATATTTATATTATATTATAATATTTATATTAAATTCAGGCAGGTCACAGGAAGACAAGTAGTCTATTATCTCACTCACATGTAGGATCTAAAACAGTTTTCTACACAGACGTTGAAGGTAGAATGTCAGTTATAGGCTAGTTAGTTCCATAGGCTAAGGAAAGTAGGGGTGAGAAAGGATGATGAGAGGTTATTTATAGGTATTATGTTACAGTTAGAAACAAAAACTTCTGATGTGCTGTTGCACAATAAAGTAACTATACATATTGAAAACATACTGCACATTTCAAAATTCTAAAAAAAGCATTTTGAAAGTCTGCCATAAATAAATAAAAAATGAGGAGATAGAGATGTATAACTTGATTTCAACGTTACACAATACACACATGTGTCATATATAGTACCCAATTACAAGCTATTTATGTTTTCACGTATCCATTAAATAACAAAATTTTAAAATATCACAAAATTAAACCCCACATTATTATTTCAGTATTTCAGTAATGTTTCACTGGGTGTTCCGGTTGGAATGGATGTCAGGGTCATGACACATACTGCCAGCTGCCTCCAGTTTACACTGCAGCCTTCTACAAGACGAGCTCCTTCACACGCAACTCAGTTCACACCAGCACCCTCCTCAAACTCACATCCTCCTGTGAGGCTTCCCACCCACCCTCAGGATACCGCATAACTGTATTCGTGCTTGGTGACCTACCTAAGGGCCTCCACAAGGCTGCCTCTCCCCCTTCATTCTCCAACCATGGTGTTCAGATTATTTGAGCTTAAATACCTTGGATTTTTGTTTGTTTGTTTGTTTTTATGCCCATCTCCTCAAAATTTTCCTTGATCTTTGTACAGTGAGATATTTTCTCTCTTTTGAATCCTCAGTTTTTAGCCCCAGGAGGTTTTTTCTGTTCTTTGATTCCTATTTTTTTAAATAGGTTTGACTACTCTTTCCTCCTGACCAAGAAAACTAATTATATTGAAGGCTTTATAAAATATCATGTGTCCATTAATATCTCTTTATTTGTGGATTGTCAGCTTCTTTAAGGAAAAAAAATTGTGACATTTGTCTTAATATTTCTGGATTCTTGCAATATGAGCCTAAAAAACTAAACTAACATGCTGGGCATGGGGGAGTATACCTTTAATCTCAGTACTCAGGAGGCTGATATGAGAGAATAGTTGTGAATTTGAAGCCAGCCTAGGCGACATAGCAAAACCATACATGGCAAAACTCTCAGAACAAATAAGCAAAATGTACTAATGTAAGTAAAGTCTCCCGGTAATGTGTAATTGTCTAGTATTTAATGTAAAACACTGAAATAAACAACAGTTTAGTAACTGTTGAATGAAAGGGGTAGACATGTTCTGTGGTTTGAATGTGAAGAGACTTTAAATGGCACTCTGTAGAAACTATGACTACAGTTCTGTTTACAGTTATGACCATAAAGCAAGGATGGAGAACCTTTTAGAGCTTTCAGTGTTAACAAACAGCTCACTGTGACCGTGTGCCAGAGGCTTTCTGCCACAGCTAATAAGTCTATTCTTGTAATAAACAAAACATATGATACTAATACAAAGAAAACATCCTAAGAAAATTGAGAATGGTGACCTGGGAAAAGTGCAAAAGTTACATGCATACTAATCAACCTTAAATCCCAATCAAATGGAAAAGTCAAAGGAAAACAATCCAATAGATCAATGTTACTATGTCATTATAGACATATATATATATATATATATATATATATATATATATATATATATTCAGGTTCCTACAGCATGATTAAGAGCTGCTGCATGGTTAATAAATGTCAAAATATGTAAATAACACTCAGAATTAATCCTCAGAAAATACTATCCTTTCATTTCCACATGTAGAAAAAATATGATAAATAAGAAATGACATCACAGATAATGAGGAGTTAAAAGAAAATAAAAATTTGTTTTTATTGCTATAAACTTCAAGCAGTTATATTAAACATAAAATATAGCTGAGAATGGCTCAAACAAACATGTATCTGAGGCCCATATCTCAGTAGGTCAAACGACAAAGATATATAAGCAAGTCCATAGCCCCTGATTTTCCTCATTCTGTATAACTATGTGCCAATCAATCTCACCTGCCCTGCTGTGCCAGCCATAGACTCAAGGGTCTGCCCTTCCTCCATCTTTCCTGTGTCCTCCACTACCCCTCACACCCACCCTGCACCAGGATGCACTCAGGTACTAAGTGAAATGGGTCCAAACATGACAGATACAAAGGATGTTTATAATGATGAATTCATCTCACTGGAAAGAGAAAAGAAGCTGTCTTTCATTAAGTAAATCAAGAAATCAAAGTTTAAAAGATCTTTTGCTGTTGTTGCTTACTTAGTTTGCATATAGATCGTTCCAGGAGATACTGTGCCAAGTGATTGGTCCTATTCCTGCTTTCAACCAGGCAGTGGGGTGCGGGGCTTGTACTCTGGATAAGACAGCCAGTTAACCCTAAGTTCCCCAGAGAAGAATTTAGCAAAAAAAAAAAAAAAAAAATCTCTTATGAAGAAAGCAGAGCAAATTAGTAACACGGTCATCACATCATTGGATGAGTATCCTCTCCATAAGGAGTGTTGTGCAGGTCAGTAAGCTCTAAGCATCTGGGAGTTAACAGAGGGCCGGCAGAATGGCCATCATGCAAGTGCAGCCACTACTGCCTCTCTGGCACCGTTCCCAAACATAGCTAGTTTAAATAGATTTCTGCGTCACCAAGGACATGCTTAAAATAGCAAAATGAGAAGAATACGATAACAGAACTTTCAATACTAAAAAGGTCTGTGCTTTAGCTGCTAAAATATTTTTAATAGGTAATCTAGAAAATTTTCTAGAATATGTGATCTTTCAAAGAGAAATATTTGTTGTTTACTTTTATGGATAGACTATTTCTGAACCAGCTGATATTCATTTATGTATTTATTCACTCACTCATTCATCCACTCATTTTTGTATTCAGCACCTACTATATTCCAGGGCATACTACTGGAAATTAAACAATTCTTTCTTAGTAAGGTGACAACAGATATAAATGAAAAGATAATAACAATGAACGTCCAGAAAAGACCCCAATCTCAGGGTATGGCAAGTACAATTATGAAAACAAGATATTGCGTTAGAAGATGTAAGGAAGATGAGCCACTTGACACAAGTTATTAAGAAAGCGGAGACCAAAGAAATGTAAAGGAGTGTCTGGAAGAAGACCTGACTGTAGTGTTTTAGGTACAGATAAAGGTAGAACAAAGGCAAATACAAGCTGGGCATGTCCAGAGGTGCAAAGAGGGCACTGAGGCTGAAGTGTGGGCTGCAGGGAGGACGGGAAGCAGGAAAGACGACCTCTCTGGCTGGGCAGGGTCCAGTGTCGTTTCCCCCTGTGCCCCTCCACTCCACATCTCCCCTGATGCCACACTCACTCCAACAGGAAGCTGGTCTCCCAGAGAACACCGCCTGTCACACAGGCCCTGCTTTTGAACAGCTCAGGGCTCAAAGACAAGTATATAAACAAACAGTCCAAGGCAAGGGTGAAATGTGCTAACCAAGGCAGGAACAAAGTGCTGCCTGGCTCCAGACAAAGAAAAGTCAACCATGCAGGAAGGAAACTGCTCAGAGATGTTCACTTCCGGCCTGGTTCTTGAGGAACTTACAGATAAGTGAAAATCAGGGACGTGGTTGAGGACGCAGAGAGCAGAGGATTATATTGGCAAAGTGAGAGACACAGGAGAGCAAGGGCTAAGAGGAAGCAGAGAAGTGGCCAAGGATGTTTGTAATTTCATGAGCTTTCACTATGAAGTTAGAGAGCCTGGGCTTTCTGAGGGAATACAGGCACACGCGTGTTTTGATTTTAGAGGATACCTGTGGCAGCAACTGTGAAGGGTAAATGGGATGAGCCAATAACTAGAGGGCTGGAAGCTCAGGTTCGATGGCTGTTAAGGCAGTCCAGGCCGGAAACAGGAGCAGACGTGGAATTGTAGCAATGGAAGAGAAATGAGTCCTCCGGCTTCCAGGTGCAAGGAGAAAGAGAACAAACAAGGGCGGCTTGAGGAGCTGGCCTAGCATAAATCCACAGCACTTGAGTCTGACCTGAATATGGCTTTCATTGCGTCTTCTTAATCCCTTTATTTTATTGGCTTCTTTATTAAAGCTCATACTTTATGCTGAAGGATTTAGTACTCTCTTTCTCTTTCCCCTTACACCTTCCAAGAGGATTACCTATTAATCCAAATGCTGATAGTCATTCATTTCCATTACAAGAATAGTGCAGGGCTTTCTAGCATCCTCCTTGCTGCAACTAAAGGAGCATTTTAAATAGTCTGAGAAGAAAATGATGTTCAGCACTGTCTGTGTTCCACGTTTTATGTATGATTCTTTACTGTGTTTTATGTAAATGGACTTTAGAATTGAAAGCAATGGGTAATTAAATTTAAATGAAGAAACAAACCTAATAAGTGCAGAACCTGTCTTTCCATCATTGCTCCACTCGGTGAGTGTTAAGAACGAAGCCCAGTGCTGGGCATTGAGGAAACATTTAAAAGAACTGGTGCTTGGGAGGTTTGAATTCTCTCAGGGGAGATCGGATGCATCAAACAGCAAGAAATAGGATGCTTGTCATAAACAAAGCCACGAAATAGGAGGAATTTAATGAGTGCTTTCTTCTGACTGGTGTCATGGTGCTCCTTGCTTGACGTAGTTTGGGACATCTGAGCTGAGGCTGAACCTCAGAAGGATTTCAAATGGGAGAGATTTTGTCAAGACGGAAGTCTGGAGAGATGGGAGCTATGGAGCGGGCATTTGCTGCAGCTGCAGAACAAGCTCCGATGAAGAACCGGATGAGCAAAGGCTGCAGGAGCTGAGGGCTCGGGCTGGCTCGAGTGGGCGGGCTCAGCAGACCAAAGGCGGCTTCCATCGAGTGATGGAGTGGGATGATCCGACAGCAGAGAACGATATTTTAGGAGATTAATCTTTGCAGTGAGAGACAACACAGACCAGACTGGAGTTAGATTGGAAACCATCTAAAAGACTACTGGGATAGTAGAGGGCAGCAGTAATAAGAATCTGACACAAGAGCTGATGTATGAGAATAAAACATGAAAAACTGATTCAAGTATCTCATATGACTCAGTTTTACTAGAAACAATCTAAAATAAGGCAAAGTTGTTGTTTATCCCATTGCGAAATCATACTTGTGATCTTTGGAGAAAGAATATTTTCATTACATAATGTAAGAGCATTACCGTACTATCACATTAGTACTGACTTTGCCTTTTGGTGCATTCAGATTTACTAGTTAAATCTAGTAGAACACCATGGGAATCTTATTAAAGTTCAAAGTAATATCTAAAGAAATGCAAACAATTTTTCCAAGGTATTTTCGAGAGTTACTAAGAATCGTTGGCACATTAATATCAATTTTCATATTATTTGGAGACCCAAAATAAAAATAGTGATGCAAAAAGACACTATGTAATTCAGGACATCTGTTATCTAAGTAAATGACGCAGAGATAAGTGGTATAGAATATAGGGGAAACAGGGAGGCAAATTTTATAGCTGATACTATTTTGTGAATGAGCTGTTCTTAGATTAATGAGAATTGGTGTGGGTGGGGGGCTTGTCCCTGGCATGCCAGGGCTAGAAGAATGTTTGTAAAACTAATAGCTTAAGAATCATGAATGCCTACTGAACTTTGAAAGGTTTGGTATTGATATTTTAAACACCTGAACCAGGTGGTGTCTGAGAATGACAAATACTAGATTTGATGGCAGTAGGCTGATGTTTAAGCATAGACATATTCTAAGAAATACAATATATGTAACATACAAGGGGCCCAAAGAAGCCCTTTTCTTTTTCTTTCTACCCATTTTTCATCTGCAAACATCTACAGTTTGCCAACCATGTGCCAGGCTGTGCCAGGTATCAGGAATGCAACAGTGAACAGGACACCAAGGACTCAGTTCTTGTGGAAATTTACTTACAGAACATATGAATTTTCTGAAAGATTTTAGTGTTATTTCAAATCTCCAAATCATTTATATTCATAATATGTATTTATGGTCTATTGTCTCTACACACAGTGAAAGCAATTAAATATTACTTTATAAACCCTCCAGATATGTCAGAAATTATAAGCTACACTGACCACAGTAATTGATTTGCCACTGCAGTGCTGTTCCCTCGGGACTGAGAGGCAGCAGATATTGTATTTGTGTAAAATAAATGCCTAGGTGCTTGGGTGAGACAATGAGGAATCACTAATCAAACTGAAAAGGGAGCCATGTTACGAAGGCAGAATGTAATTATCCAGTTGGAACGTGGCCAGTCTGGTAAGACAGATTGTCTCAATTTCCTAAGGAAAAGAGCTTTTGCACTTTAAATTATACTGTGCTTCAACTGTGAACATATTTCTGATTCAGGAATGAAGATTCCATATGAACTTTGGAATCACCACCAGTCCTACCTTCTTGACAACCCCAGTGAGGAATTTAGAGCCCTTAGCATTGGGCATAAGCCAAGGAAACATTTACTCAGGGAGAACTCATTTCTCTTGTGTAGACAGGAACATTTATACAGAGGACATTTAGAAAATCTCTATTAGGGCTTAGGGCTGTAAGGTATCTGAACAGAGGAGAAGCTGTGGTATTGAATGCATCAATATCAGCCCATTGCTTGAAGCTGAGTGTTGCTTAGAAAATATTCTGCACAACCCTAACTCTGGCCTGCCAAAGGAATTTTTGATCATAGGGTTCTTGCAATTTTCTCAAGATGACTGGCGCTCTCTCTCTCTCTCTCTTTCTCTCTCTCTCTCTCTCACTCTTCCTCCCCTTCCATATTCTCTCCTTCGTAAGATGGCATACACACACATGCACACATACAAGCAATTTCAGAAGTGAAGTCATCTATTTTCTTGAATTTAATCCAGATTTAAAAGGTTTTTCAAAGCTGTACAATTTTGACTTTTCTGTAGGCTGCTGATGTGGGAGAGGAAATCTGAATTTTTGCCTATAACTCATGGGGCTTCTATCACTTCAGTACTCTCTAGTTAGAGAATTGGGTACAGTAAACTTGCATATAAAGACAACTGTAGTTGAGTTTCTTTTTTCTTAATATTCATACCTTATCTTAGAAAATAGAAAATGATAGAAAGTAATCATTACACAAACTTACTCAGAGCCTCAGCCTCCCAAGTAGCTGGGGGTGCAAGCACGTGTCACCAGGCCTTAGAGGACCTTTATTTTCTGACACAGGTTCTTCCTAAATTATGCAAGCTAGTCCAGCAATCTCCTAATCCAGCTTAGATTCCAGATACATGTCCAATTTGTGGCCTCTCATTAATGATAAATGTCTTGGGGTGAGCCTCTTGAAAGACAGATCCAGATGTATTTAAATGTTTTAAGTGCTTTAACATAACTAATATTACGAGTTTTATTCTGTACAAGTTGGGATATCTGGATCAAATAATTCAAGTGGATTTTTTCCTTGGGCTATTTAAAATAAATGACTCAATACTTCAATGTGCTAGTATACTTTGAAGGTACATCTTCAAAATTATCATTTTCTAGTGGAGACATAGGAAAGGGTTTATGTAATCTCACTTTATTATCTATTCTTTTCAAAAGAATCTTTGGTTTAGTTCTCACAGCAAGAGGCACCCATTTATCTTCCCTTCCTTTTCCCTTTTAAGAATTCATTACAGTGGGGACGATTGAGATATTCAACTAGCACTTTTATTGATTACCTACTATACACAGCACTGTGTCAGGTAAAATGGAGAATTCCAAGATGTATAAGCCAAGTATTTTGGAAAATATAATTTATCATCAAAGATATAAGGAAAATATAAACTTAATACTACAATTATATTTATAGTTTTTTGTAGAAATTACGTATGCTTTTTACTAGACTTATTTGGCAAGTGAAATCATATTATACCTCAGAATTTCATAGTAAGTAGAGGATCTGACACCATTATTTTAAACTTTTTCATAGAATAATATTTAAAATTGATGTTTATTTCTTACCACACAAAGTGGTCAAATTTGCATTTTTGATGAATATTTCAGTTATTCCAAGAGCCTTCAAAATGTCTTTTAAATCAATTTCCTGTTCCACTGTGAACCTGGAGGACATAGAGGGGGAAAATAGTTATAATACATCGTTTCTTGGGACAAGAGGGGAGTGTTAAATATGTTCATTTTAAATGTCTGTTTTATAGAACATAAATTATACTAAAACTCATTTTTGACTGCAAGAAGCATTCAATTATGCTTATAAAAAATGAAACATTGAAGGCAATGATTAGCAATAGGATTTGAATTTATAAGTGGGAAAATATATGATCTAGACACAAAACTATAAATACATTGTAAAATGAAGGGATTTTGAGATCACAAATCATTAAGTATTGCGTATCTTTGACCTAGCAAGTAATATATATAACTTGTCAAGCTTGTAACTACTACTTGTAAATTTATTCAGGGTATTTCCATCTCTCAGGATTATGGTCAATGTATGCTGTTTACTCAGCTCCTACTTCCTGTGCACAAAGAAATAGTTAATACATTTTGCAATTCAACTGAATAAAACTTATATTTAAAATACATCCTGTGATTATATTGATCTGTGTGACATACATAAGACAGCTCTCATGCTATCAAAAATACTTATCAATGGAAGTGAGTTGAGTATCATTTCTTAAAAACTAGGTATTTATAATTCTAGCAGTTTTTTAAGCAAAATAATAATAGGTGCTTCTTTTTGTTTTAAATCACTTTATGGGTTATTATATATAAATAGGATTCAATTTTGTAAGAAGATAAAACACTCATTACAATGGTCTAATAGAGTAATATTTTTCAGAAATGGTTTTTCCAGCTAGGGTAGCTTATGCCTATATCTCAGTGCTCTGTGAGGCTGAGTCAGGAAAATCTCAAATTGTCTCAGTTTGGACAACTTAGCAATTTAGTGAAACCCTGGGAAATTTAGCAATTTTGGGAAAACCTGTTTCAAATTTTTTTAATCAAATCTTTATTGGTGCATTATATATACACATCATGATCACATTCAACACTGAAAATTTGTACCAGTATATGACATAAATTAATTCTCATTTTTTCCCATTCTCTCATTCACCCTACAACCTCCCACCCCCTCTATACCTAAGCTTTCTTTCCTTTTTTCTTATTATTATCAATGTTTTTAAGAGGTTGAGGATGTAGCTCAGTGCAAGTGTCTGGGTTCAATCCCCAGTACTACAAAATACACTGATGATGATGATGATGATGATGATGATGATGATAAAGACAGAAAGAGAGTGAGAGATGGTGTCCACAGTAAAATGCGGGTAATATGGCATCTTCTCTAATGTAGTTAACTGTCTGATATGAAAGATATAACCAGTAAGGAAGAAAAGAAGGGAAAGGAAAAATACAAGAAAGAAAGAAAAAATGGAAACAAAGTTTTGATAAATAGGGAGATTTGGGGAGAGGAAAGGTAGGAGAGCAGGGATAAAAGAACCAAGATATATGTCATGTATCTCTCAACATGAATCTGATCATAAATGTACCAATGAACTTAAAGGAAAAATAAATAAATTCAGTAGTTAGACACATACACAAAAGGAATGTCTATATTAACATATACTATTAAAAGAGGTATTCACTACAGTTAAAACAGTGAAAATTTGTCCAAAAAAATCTTCCTTTCCACAAGATGTTGTTTTCTGACGAATACAGATCATAAATATAAAGTTTTAGGCTACATTAGGATTATGTCTTTATATACGAGTTAAATCTATGATAATCACTAAAATTATATTAAAATCATCTTTATACCTTAGAAATAATTAGAAGGAAATGATTTTCATAAATAAAATTTAGACAGTTAAATAAGCAATCAGGATAATAGTTTCACCAAGTCTATTTCAGGGAAAAATAAGACAAACACAAGTGTGGATATATTAAACATACTAATATCTAAGTGCTGGATTTAACTCTACCATATACTTTAACGTGGATTTTACATTGTTTATTTTATTTTCTATCAATAAACAGAAGAAGGAACATGTATGACATACAGGTACAAATTCTCTATGATATATGGATCATACATATAGCTAAAATGTATCAATAAATGTCTTGATTCAAGGAGAAGTAGCTATTGTGAAAATAGAATTGCTTTATGACACACACATTT
>PVIR01025219.1:0-25097 GCA_004026965.1 Petromus typicus | reverse complement strand
ACTAAAAACAGCACAAAAATGCAATTTAAAATGACAAATTTACATTAACACCCAAGATAAAAAGGTCAGCAGTAAGTTCTACCAACACATGGATTTAGAAAAGGAAATACATTCTCTCTGCTGCTGGTATAATGTATAAATCAGATCTTTCAAACTATGGGCACAAGTCATCTTTGTCTTCTATCTCAAGAAATTAGCTGTAATGAAAGAGAAACATTTTTATCGTACACAACAAATTAAGCATACATATGCAAATCATAAACTGTATTCCATTTTCCACACTGCTTTTATGATAAAACCCTGAGCAGTCATTGGGATCCATGTAAGCTAGCTACTAAATATGGGTCTTCCCTTGGCATAGGCTGATACCTGGCACTTGCTCTTGGGCTGCTGAGCAACTCTCGAAGGTTCACCTCCTATGTACATGATTCACATATTAAGCTGAGTTGAGAGTCTGTCATTAGCTAGTCAAACTATTAATAACATCACCCCATCTATTTTGATGAAATTTAAGGATCAAATATGAGTTAGAGACATGAACACTTTGAAAACTATGTAGAATTTTCATATAATTTCTGTAGTCTTCTATGTCCAAAATGATGAAAACATAAAATGATTGAAATATTTACCTCTTTTACAGTTGTTTTTATGAAATCTTTTCTCTCAGTTAAATCATAAGCAGGATAATTTTCATATACCTATGATGAAAAGGGCAAAACAGATTTTAAAATCCAATATATATTATCTGAATAAAAAGGCAATTATGCTATATACAAAGAGCTGTATCAACATTCTTAAAATACTCAGGGTTCAGTTGTAAATGTGAAGCTCTAATACCATATACAAAGCAGAAAACCAACTAACATGCAAATGTCTTAGTGCTTTATAAATTGGGGATGAGCTGGATTAATACATATAGGTGAAGAAAGCATCTAAAAGACCACAGCTAAGTCCTCAGTATCAGCATGTTATCTGTGAAGAATCTTTAAAAAATATCCTCTTACTGCCAGGAGGGGTGGCACATGGTTGTAATCTCAGAATTTGGGAGGCTGAGGAAGGATCACAAGTTTGAGGCCAGGATGGGCTATTACATAGTAAACTCAGAGTCAGCCTCAACTATACAGCGAAACCCTGTCTCAAAACCAAACAAAAACCCCTCTTTCTTTTGTGCATCATCATCATCATCATCAAACATTCTGTTTATGATCCAACAGTTTGAACTCGGTCCTCCTTTAGTCCACATTACTCACTCTTTTCATCGGTTAAATCAGTAAGGATCTAGTGATCTTTGCAGAACTTACTGTTAAAATTTGACTCTAAATTTCCTTCTTTTCTGTCAACTTTGAAACTTTCTCCTTCCCAATGCAGGAAATTAGTAGATAAGGTTGAACGTGTATCACGTTTAAAAGTTTCATCTGTTTTCCTTGAGCCATTTCCTTTCTGTATCTATTGCCCACCTGTGCTCCCTTCTTCTTGCGACCATATTCTTTGACTGCTCTTTTGGCCTTGCTTTTACTGACTATAATTTTTATATTTGTAGAAATTTGTTCTCAATTCTTATGTTAATGATCTTAAGGATTATTTTGGTGTATCATCATGCTTTTGGTGGTGTGCATGTTTTATCTGCTTGCTTATGTCACCTTATCTATATTAGTTTGCTTCCTAGTTTACTTCCCAACGATATTCTGCCTTAGACTGCTCTCCCAATTAGGGAATCCCAATGTTCACATTTTCATTCACATGGTTATTTCAAAATAATTTTGTTTTGTCCAAAACAAAATTCATGTTTTCTTCTAAAATAATCCACTATTTTCTCTACTATGATTTATTCCACCCAAACTCTACTGTCATATTCCCAGTAAAACAGTATTTGATCAATCTCTGTTTCTGACCTAGATCACGGCAACTCTTGCTTTTTTATTTTCTGGTGTTACTATGGAATAATTCAAGGGCCTCACACATGCAAAGCAAGCAGTCTGTCTCTGAGCTGTAACTCCAGCCTAACCCCACTGCTTTATGATATAAACTGTTGCCTTCTTCTCTCTCATCCTTTGTATTTCAAGAACTTTAGAAAACAAAAAATATGATTGTGGTATGCCCTGCCAAATGTTTCACAGCTTTCCAAGTCCCCACTATTTTTAAAAGTTCTGCAAACACAGTGAATGTGTCACTGTCTCTCAACTTTATGGAAAAACTGATGCTCTATTAACTATTCTTAAATCTCTGAACTTGGATCTAGAGTATGGAATCCCTATGAAATCATACTCAAGATTAAAACATTTGGGCCAGGGATGTAGGTCAGTGGTGCTGTGCCTACCTGGCAAGTGCAAAGACCTGAGTTTGATCCCCAGTACTGTAGAACAAAAAGACTAGAACATTTAATTTCTTGAGAAGTTTTACTTCACAAAAATTTGAATTAAGAACTTAATCTAGGGTTGGTGATTTAGCTCAGAGGCATTAGACCTGCCTGGTAAGTGTAAGGTCCTGGGTTTGGTCCCCAAACACCGGCCCCCCCAAAGAACTTAATCTAGACTAGCTCATTTACCATACTAGCAAAAATAAGGCAGCCCATGAGATTTTACAAAATAACTTGATTAGGAAAGACTTTTGACTGCTTTATGACTATTTGATATGGTATCTCAGTATTTGGAAAACTACCTCATGAAGTTTAATGAATATTTGTTCAGTGATGAATGCACAAACAATGTCGCTTCAAATTCAGGAATGGGTGTTAGAAATAGTCAAGTCAAAATACAGTGATCTGAACTTTAATTACCTCTTTGCAAATCTGCTTCATTGTGACTTCCTCCAAGTTAGCACTGGCCAATAACTTCTTTACTGTTTCCTTTAACTCTTCATCGGTAGGTGGTTTCTTCAATTTTTTAATTAAAGGTTCATCATCTGAACTATCCTCAGATTCACTTTCTAAAAGATATGCATTGAATATTTCATGTCAGTTTTGAAGAACTTAAAATCGATGCTACCTTCTCCCCAATGTTCTTTGATGTTTGTCTTTTTTACAGATTTTAATTACTATCGATAAGATACATGTGTTTATATTTTTGCTCTTGCTAATAATGTAAATTTTACATACCTTTTTTGGAATTGTTCTGATTCTTCTTTGTGGTACTGCTATCTGCCTTCTTAACATTAGCACTTTTTATAGACTTTTTACTTTTAGAAGTAGCTTTCTGTTTAGTTTTTTCTTTTTTAGATGTCTTTTTTGGTGGCTGCTGGAAAGGGAAAGTAAAGTATATATATATATATATATATATATTGATGAAGTTCACTGCAACTTTTTCCCTTGTTGCCTTTCAAAACTGGAGAAAATGAACATTAAATAATCAAAAATTAAATATGATTACTAATTATCAATTTGTGAGGAATAACTAATACTCTTTAAATTTCATCCCAACCTAGGTCTGAACATATCAAGAAAAAGTTACAAAAGTAAAATAGATATCACATTTATTTTGTAGTGAGGATTGAAAGCTTTGAATATACTACTCCATTTAATCTTGAAGGAAAACCTTAAAATATAGATAACTATTGTTATGGTTCTATCTATACCAACTCGAATCTAAGTTTCATAAAGACAGTTCTTCCCCTCTTGTGTTTACTAATGTATCCGTAAGTCCTAAAATGTTGTAAGTTACCCAAGAGCTGCTCAGTACGAATATATAAGCGAAAGCTCAGTGAGGTTACTGTGTCACATTTACAATAAAAAGCCCATATTCAAATATAGATCAGGCTCCAGAACATGTGTTTTAACCACTGACCCACAACTATTTCTTTTTCTTTTTTTTGAGACAGGGTCTTGCTCTGTAGTTCAGGCTGGCCCTGAGCTTAGCCTCAAACTCACATCACAGCAATCCTCCTGCCTCTGCCTCCCTAGTGCTGGGATTACAGGCGTGAGCCACCACGCCTGGCACTATGATAGGTGGTACTGGTTGCTGCTGGGCATGAGTCTCCCTCCACACCCAGTATGGTATATGGTTACCAGGGATCAAACCCAGGCCCTTGCGCTTGCAAGACAGGCGCTGGAACCACTGAGCTAAATCCCCGGCCCAAACCCACAACTATTAAAAGCAAACTGTACTCATGTGGATAGATTAAAATGACAAAATTATGGGTCGCGGATTTAGCTCAGTGGCAGTGCCTGCTTGGCAATGTGAAGTCCTGTGTTGGATCTTTGGTTCCAAAACAAGGGGACAAAATTATAGCAAGTATTAATCCTTCACTTAACATTTCTAAAGGCAAAGCATTCTATACAAACAAATGTCCTAAGATAAACATTGGGTTGAACTTGTCCTTCAGATAAAAGCACACAGTGCAATTTGTTCTAAAAGAGGTCTCATATTACTTCTAGTGCATTTCATTGGATCTGCTAAAATGCTATCATTGTATATATATCTAGATAAACCTCGTACCACTATCACTAGTATCACTGCACCATCTTGGTAACTGTACATTGCCCAAGAACTAGCTAACTTGTCCAGTTTAACTATTAGTATAAAGTACATTCAAGAGGTAGCAAAGGACTTGAAAGTGATGCCTTATAGGCAATGTAGGATCAGTTAACTATGGCCACAACTATGGAGTTGAAGTGTGGATAAAAAGGTTAATACACATAAGGCAGCAAAGAAACGATACAGATACATCTATCTATATAAAGATGCACAGGCATGTATATAAAACTAGTTATTTGCTAATTACACTGCAATCAATCCTAAGGGCAGATCTGATGATCTTCACAAGAACAGATAGCAGTTACCTCTATTTAGCTCTTATGAATTCCCAGGTAAATATGAGAATGGTTTACAGTGCCCATTTAAATATTTCTTGTCATACTAATCTCTGTAATGTTTGTAGGACGTGGTTTACTTATACTCTGAGCCAAGGAAGTTGTGAAAAATGTAATTAAAAGGGAAAAGAACTTACAAAACACTGCTTTAATGTACTATCTTTAGAGTTGGAAAAATAAAAACTAAAAAAATCCCACCAAACATATGCAGAAAAGGCAGGAACCATATAAATCTTCAAAAGGCACTTCTTCCAGTTATAAAGTTTGTTAATAATCTTTAAAGTTTAGTAAGCAGTGGATTTATACTCATTAACTTTCAAGTTATTATTTAAAATCAGATCACGTCCCTAGTACAGTAAGTCTGTAAAGAAAGAAGTATATAAACTGTAAGCTCCAGATAGTTATAGAGAAAGAGCACTTAGAAGGATCATTACATGCTGGCCAAGGTGGCACATACTTGGAATCCCAGCACTCTGAAGGCTGAGGCAGAAGAATTGTGAATTTAAAGCCAGTGTGGACTACATAGTGAGGCCCAGTTTCAAAACACCAAAATGATAATTATATAAATTTATCATAGCCTCAAATTTTTAAAAAATGAGGCTGTCTCTTTCCTCTCTCAAAAAAAATCAAGAGATAAAAAAGTATCAGGAATGAATTCTAAGATAAAATGTATGTGGTACATGGAAGATTCTCACTACCTGATACTATGTCTGTACTATTTGCTTATTGAAGGAGATCTCCACAGGTGGGCTGTGAGCTCTTGGGACACAGATGATGTGTCTCATTTTTGTTTCTTTCTCATCAAAATGTCAGATATAGAAAGAAAACCTGCTATAGTCTGGTTTCACTCTCCATTACTCTAGCTATACTTACTCTTATTCCTCTACTTCTATGGCACATTGGCCTAACCACAAACAAAGGGTGTCTGTCTAGACTAGCAACCCTGGCTTCCCTGCTCTCCCATTGTGATTCACACATTTAACTTTCCCTTTATTCCCATGATCAACCTGAATAGGTACTTCTCTCTCTCTCCTGTATGCCCTCCCCTAACATATATTCTCTGAAATATCAAGTATTAAATGGTATTGGGGGGGGGGAGAAGTCTTCTGCAACCCCAATAGGACTTAGGTTCTGCCAATGTACTAAATAGAGCAATTAAAAAGTGGTTACAAACTGGGTGTGGTGGCAAACATCTGTAATCCCAGCACTGAGAAGCTGAAGCAAAAAGAACAGAATAACTGGTGATTCCTTTATTAAAGGAAGCATTCTGAATTTTCTCATTAGCTTGACTCTTGGATGTGGGATTTTAAGGACAAGAGGAAGGAAGGAGAACAGTTGGAAATCAGGAAGGAACTGGTAAATAGTTTACCAGTTTACTACACAGCAAGTTCCAGGCCAGCCTGAACTACAAGGGGAGATCCTGTCTCCAAAAAAAAAAAAAAACTGGTAATATTAAGAAATCAACTATTGGCTGAGACTTTAGTTCAATGGTATCATGCCTTCCCTGCAAGACCAAGGGCCTGAGTTCAATCCTTGCAAGCACACCCTACCCTGACACCCCCGCAAAAGAAAGCAAGTGCTGGTACCTTATTTTAAGTCTCTTTAATATTAAAACATGTTGGTAATTATATTAAAAATGTTCTATCATAAAGGGAAAATGTTGGTGGTACAGTAATAGTTAACATCTGTCATGTAAGCAGCTTGGAGTCAAGACTAAGTAACAGAACACACCAGCAACAAGTTAGGTAAGGAAGACAGGTAACAAGATAGGAAAAGACAGGGAATTAAGAAAAAAGTTACCAAACTCAGAGTTACCAAACTTATTTCTGAAGATTTTGCTTTGCTATTTCTAAATGCTACAAATGGGACCATCAACTATTTTAGATTTCTTTGATGTGCTAAAGTGGAACAGATAAAAATTGATTATTACCATCAATTTCTGATAGTACTATAATTTAAATTCTTAAAAGATTAGTAATGTGTTTTAAAAACTGAGCATTTTCCATGTCTGATTATAGATCAGAGAAATGATACAAACACTTTTTGAAGGAAGGCAAAAAAAAAAAATTTCTTGGGAAATTAAGGCTTACCTATCTTTTATAGGCAGCTGGGCTCTTGAAGGAGGGTCGCCAAAAAAGACGCCGTCACAGAGCCAGAATTCTGTCCTCACAGCAGAAAGGTTGTACTGGGTGAATAGATGAACAAAATAAAAATTAGCTTAAACCACACAATTCTTTTAACAACTTGGCTGAGAAAACCAAAATGCCAAGAGAAAAGAATGTGCAAATGTAGTTATATTTTACAAAAGTTTGAAATAAAGTGAGTTTGCCTTCCAACAAAAGGTTTATGCAGTTTTGTAATTTTTCTGGTAGTATTATGATATTGTACTTTCTTTAAAAAACATATATATATATATACATAACTTATGAACTGCCAGAACTTTCATATTCATCTTTCTACCACTACCACTTTTTTATTTTTTGTGTGTGTCAGGGTCTCACTATGAAGTCTTTAGTTTAGTTTTGGGCTCATTATGTAGTCCAAGCTGGCCTCAAACTCATGGCAAGCCTTCAGTGTGTTGGGATTACAAGTGAATGCCACCATGTACAGCTCTACCACTCTCAACATCTACAAATGAGAGTTTCTCTGATTTGTAGGATGGTTTACTTCCAACCCAGTTTTAATTTACCTTCTTCCTGTGAAGGCAGTAAAGCTTACACATGGATCTCATATAGCTTCCCTAGCTAGACTACCAGGTGAGAAAGTTCTGGCCAAAGCCCTGCACATAGATATCTCTGCTAAAAGGCATTGCCTGTTAGGAAAACAGTTAAACATCACTAAAGGTTAAATACCGTGTAAAAGCTTAGGAAGAAATGGAACCCATATCCTGGATACCTTTCCAGAACTACCCACTTGAGGATTTCTTACTGTACAAGGCAAATGAACTCATTTTGGTTACAAATAAGATTGTCAATTGTTTCAGCTGAAAACTGCTGATATACATAGGAACATTCAAACAAATTCTAAATACAAAACAAAAAAAGTCACAAAATAGTTTATACTTCTCTAGAGAAAAAGACTGTACTATAAAAATACTAAAAATCCTTTAGGAAACAAGGCACTAGGACAAAGTTTTAAAAACCAAAAGTATGCTTTTAAGGGTCTATGATATTTAATTCTTTCCCTAATGGGCACTGTCTCCCCTTTCTTTTTTCTGCACTCTCTAATAATTTCTCCATGCAGCAGGTTAATACCTGTGAAACACATAAAAGAACACTGTTTAATCTCACTTGCTCAAGATACTAATATAATCTGGGAACCAGTTTGATTTTCAGTCTGTTTATAAAGAAACTATTTACTAGTTCCTTCCTGGTTTCTAACTGTTCTCCTTCCTCTTGTCCTAAAAATCCTACATCCAAGAGTCAAGCTAATGAGAAAATTCAGAATGCTTCCTTTAATAAAGGAATCACCAAAGTTATTCTAGAGAAAGCACCTTCTAATTTGAGTTTATTCCTAAGAAAAGGGAGATTACCAAACTGTTGTGAACTACTCTACATATTGTAGTAACAAAGGCATAGAAACAGAAAATCTTAAGTTTTTAATTAGCGGTTACCAGCTAATATGCTCTATCCTAATATCTCATTTTAAAAAACATTTTAGAAACTTGTTTCTGTTTGAATTACAGTTAATACTGAATTTGCTTATGAATTCAGCATCGTCGTACTCTTCCACACATTTACATACAGAAACTAGCGAAGTGATCAGTAATATTCATATAACCTGCCAGATGGCAACTACAACTAAACTATTTCTGTGTAAAACGTTTCACTGTATCAATATTATGTACAGTACACTCGGACTACCCATTACAGTCCAAATCTCTCAATTTACAGAGAAAACTGGTACAGGTACAATTAATTTTCATGGTTTAGATTTTAAAAATGTAAAATAGAGTAAGAACCTCATCCTAATGCTGGGTATTTAACGAAAAATTTCAAGCAATCAACAGAAGAACTACCCAAAAAATCTATGGGCAACCTACAAATTTTTCAGTTAAGTTAACCTAAAATTTTTTTTATGGCCTTTTAGAAAAGGAGTCCTTTCATAATAATAATAATCAAAACTACCTCCAATTATGGTACTCCTAACATGGTTGTCATGAACTGATTCTTCATAAAATGGAATAAAGGAAAACTTACAGAAAATACTATTCCTCTTGCCAGAACTTACCTTTCAAAAGTAATCAGCCTTTCATAGCAATGGGATCAGCAAGTTTTTGAGGACAGCCCTAAATTTAATGGGCTTTTAGAGTAGCAAGAATACCTGGTCTTATTAAAGGGAAATTAATGGGTGTGGTGGTGGTATATCCCCTAGTCAAAACTATATTGAAATTTTTGGGCCGGGGATTTAGCTCAGTGGTTCTGGCGCTTGTCTTGCAAGTGCAAGGGCCCGGGTTCGATCCTGGTAACCACATAACAATACTGGGTGTGGAGACTCACGCCCAGCAGCAACCAGTACCACATACCACAGGGCCGGGCATGGTGGCTCACGCCTGTAATCCCAGCACTTGGGAGGCAGAGGCAGGAGGATTGCTGTGATGTGAGTTTGGGGCTGAGCTCAGGGCCAGCCTGAACCACAAAAGTGAGACCCTGTCTCAAAAAACCTAAAAAAAAAAACTATATTGAAATTGTTATCTTATGAAGCCCATCAGAACAAGACTATATAGAAAAATACTCTAACAGAACACTGATGGGTTTTATACTGACTTATTATGTAAATGATTTTGTTTTACCCCTATGAATTTCCATCATTTGACCTGAATTTCTAGCAATACACCTTGTCACTAATCTTCTTTAGTGGAATGGTTCTGCATGTAATCATTATCCAAAAACTGGTATGGTTACAAATTAAGAGGACAAAACTAACTCAGAACAATGAGATAACAATCTGGAAAACGTAAGAAAATGAGTGTAAAATTCCATACTTTAAACTTGCACCTTGGAAATGACGGAGATTAAATGTAGAAATTTAACTTGCTACAAAAGGCAATCTTAACTCTAACAGTAATAGCAGCAAATAATATTCACATGATATATGCACTGGGACTGTGTTACTTTAAATAAAATCATTTGATACATGGGCAGTATTAAATACTTCTAAGGATTTAACATGGCGGTATTATTATCTCCATTTTACTGATAGGAAAAAGAGGTGGAGTATCTAAAGCCATACAATGGCAATCTAAGCAAGAGCTGGGATCTAAACAGTTGCTAAGGCTCATGCTTTCTCTGGAAAAAAAAGTAACGCACACGTTCTACAACAACTTTCCATGCTTTAACTGTTTTTAAATGGCAAATGATAACTGATACCAAATTTGAACATGAGACACAATTACTTTTAAACTGCTACAAAAACAAACGAATAAGTTTTCCTTCCAGTGTCCCATCCCACAAAGCCTTAAAGTCATCAGATTACTCCTTTTCATTCATGCCAAAAATACATTAGGATATTTATGAAGTACCCTCCTATATTTGTAGCTATCTCTCCAAATTATGATGTATCTCATATTTTGTTTTATACATGTCTATAAAAACTAGCGTTAAAATATGCATGAAATTTAATTTCCTCAAGACAAATATATACTCTAAATACATACAGGTATAAAACAGAACATCTTTAACCCCTTCAATTCTAGTATGCAACTGGAGATGGTACCCCCAAAGGGGATGTGGTGGTCGTCTAGAGATATCCTGGAAATGTCACAATTGGAGAATGAAGGCAGCCCCCAGAACAATTATTTGGCCCCAAATGTCAAGCTAGCATTAATCAAGTTCCTAAAAATGGTAAGGAAGATTACAGGATTTACAGATCAAGTTCTGAACTCTGAAAAGAACTCAAAACAAGATTAACATACTGTCTACCAATCCAACATTAACATCAGGAACTCAGCTAGGCATGGTGGCGCACTCCTGTAATCCCAGCACTCGGGAGGTAGGAGGATTATTTTGAGTTTAAGGGCAGCCTGGGCTACATAGTGAGTTCAGGGCCAGACTGAAATATAAAGTGAGAAGCTGTCTCAAAAATAGCAAAACAACAGGAACTTATCTTCTGAACCATCTCTTCCTAATCTATTTGACTGAGGACATGAAACAAAAGCTTAATAATGTTTGAACTGCTTCATCATTTCTCCTAATATTTCACACTGGAAGCTTTGTAATCTCAACAGTTTACAAATATCATCAAACAAAATGGCAGGAATTCCCCACTGATAAAATAATTTTCATTAAATAGTCCTCAATAGTGGAGAAAAAATTGATGGCTTTTAAACCCTTGCTTTTGCCATGAAAAAGAAATCAGCTCAAATATAAGATACTAATATACTGTGAAAAAAAATTCTGTAAGAATTTTCTCCTAGGGGCCGGGGAGTTAGCTCAGTGGTTCCGGCGCCGGTCTTGCAAGCGCAAGGACCTGGGTTCTATCCCCGGTATCCACATACCATACTGGGCGTGGAGACTCACGCCCAGCAGCAATCAGCACCACATACCACAGTGTCGGGCATGGTGGCTCACACCTGTAATCCCAGCACTAAGGAGGCAGAGGCAGGAGGATTGCTGTGATATGAGTTTGAGGCTGAGCTCAGGCCAGCCTGAACTACAAAGCGAGACCCTGCCTCAAGAAAAAAAAAAAAAAGAAAAAAAAAAAGAATTTTCTCTTATGTGTTCCTGTCCAAGGTATGCATCTTATTATCCACTTCCCTTATATTTATCTTCACTATAGACTTCAAGTTAAGCTCAAAGCCTACAGTACTTCAAATCTAGGCCATACCAACTTCACTGTATTCCCCCTTTTACAGTCTGGCTTGGCAATGAAACTAAGTATTCCTTAAGGAAAAGAAATGGGTTGCACTTAATTATTATCTCTACATTTTCACAATCAAAAACAACCAATATGGAGTTGTTTTCTGGTTGTGTTTATTATATACCAAGAATACTTAACAATTCATAAGAAAAATATTTTACCTCTTCTTCACTTTCTTTATCTTCATCATCTGAAGACTCTTCCTTGTTTTTCTTTTCGTCTTCTTCACTACTAGATTCATCTGACAGAATTTCAAGACATTTGGTTTGCTTTCCTTTCCTTGCCATCCCAGAACTGTTCCGTTCCTTTTTACTGCCTTTGCTAGAAGTTTTTTTAGATTTTGGCAATGGCTGCATAAAAAAATTTATGATAACACCAATAAAGTATATTTCTAAGTCAATTAACTTTCTGAGAACCACTTTCTATTCATAACATTATCTATAAGGTTAGCAGCTTTATAAAGAATTCATTTCTAACAATGTGTCAGGTTAATCTAAAATTGTATTACCCACCAATAATGTTGCTGTGTTCTAAGAATCTAGCAAAACTCGTTGCAAAGGCTGAAAAAAATATGTAGTCTAGGTTATAACACTGGACTAGAAGTCCAAGTGCATACTTTGTTAAGCTCAGACAGTTGCCTACACTTTATCAAGGCAGTATTTTAAGTTACGACAATTTATTTCATTCTTATAACCATTAAAACTATCACTGACAGAGGAGTTCCTTGTCTGAAGGCTCATGAATTAACTATCCAGAAGGAAAATAAAACCTGATCACCAATTACACATCCTGAATTGTGTATTAACCACCATATTACCTCTGAGTTCTACTTTCAGTAATGGCAAGATATTCTCGCTGATGCTCCTGAATAGGTAATAAATGTGGTTATGTTAATTCTGAAGCTAATTAAGAACCATCAAATAAATACACTGCTATTACTCCGGTATCCAATTAAACCACACATATTTTAAAAGCACAGCATATCATGAGAAAAATAATTTGATATTAATCAACAAATTTCTTTGAAATGCTTTGAGTAGTATTTGCTAAATTCTGAAATTACAAACAAAATAGCTTCACATAAAGCACCTGAAAATATATATACAATGGAATTATTTCTGAAGTTGTAAGTATTATGTATTTCCCTTGTTACTGTATTTTCTATGACAGGCAGAAAATTAAGGTAAACTCTACAATATGAATACAAACACAAAATGCTTCAGAATTTAAACTTCTGTAAATGCAGACATGATTCCTTAAGCAGAAAATCCACACCTGACCGCAATGCAATGTAAGTTGCAGTCAAACTGCAAGGGCACTAAATACACTGTACAAAATTACTTTCAAACATGTACAAGGTACATATGAAATCCTGATGAGTTTTGTGTTTAGGCCTGGATACCACCCCTAGGACATTTCTTTATGTATATGCAACTCCTGGCCCAAACAAACTCAGAAATACTTCAGAAATAATTCAAAATCTTAAACACTTTGGTCACAAGCATTTCTGATAAGGGATACGTAATATACTTATATTTTCAATAATATAAACATTTGCAGTAGGTTTAGGAAATATTTTTCACAAAATTAGAAGAACTGGTCTCTCTCCCAGGAATAATCCAATCTTTTGGAAAGTAAACTGTCCTACACAAAAATTAAGAAAAATTATTTTGCGCAAGATAGTGTTCTTGGGCTATCTACAAGTAAACCACAAAAACCTGCCTTTGTAAACTTATGGTACAAAACCACATACAAGTACAAAATCCAACATCATTAATATGCCTTCAAATTACATTAAACATTACAACTTATCTTTAAGAAACTAATTGTAGAAGAGCTATTACATTAAAAGAGAATAACCACAATTATTGAGAAGAACTTTTAAAGTATTCCTTTTTCTAACTACATACCTGTGAGAGGCTGAATTTTCTTTATATACTTCAAGCAAAACAGTACATTGTAAGAGGCTGAGAAGCAGAAGAGAATTGAGCTTTTCCTTTTTTTCTTGAGACAGGGTCTTGCTACTAGTTCAGACTGACCTTGAACTCACTATGTAGCCTAAACTGGCCTTGAACTCATGTTGATCCTCATTCCTCAGCCTCCCAAGTGCTGGGACTACAGGCATACAGCACCATGCCCGGCAAACTTTTCTCTTAAACCAAACATTAAAGAGATGACCAGAATTGGGGAAAAAAAAAAAAAAAAAAAAAAAAACCACTCCTCTAATTCTTTTGAAAGCATATTTTTTCATAACATATATTTTGTTAACATGTTATTTAGAACCAAACTATACATAAACCAACTTATAAGGTTGCCAATGATTTGTTCTTTTTAAAAAGGGGGCAAGCTAGGGCCAGGGATGTAGCTCAGTGGCACCATGCCTGCCTGGCAAGTACTAAGTCCTGAGTTCAGTATCTGGTATTAGAAAAAAAGGAAAATGAAAAAAGTAATATAACCCTAAAACTAGTAAATTTGAAAATCATTGAGAAAATAAATATAAATACTCCTAGTTGAGACATCAAAATCATCACTTTCTTTGGGTTTATTGCTGCATGAGTAAAGTAGCACCGTAACTATCTTTTTCTGCCCTACCCCAGTTTAATAGAGAGGAAGACCAAGGTCAGGCAAATCAAAGAATTTAATTCTGGAATTAATCAAATTCAATTCTGCATGTCTCTCTCTGCCCCTTGACAAATGACAATGTGCTAAACTCCTAGGCTAGCAGGATTTCTTTACATTTCAGTAACTATCAAAATAACAAAGGAATAGGAAACACCAGTCCAGTCTTAATGAAAAGGCAAATTCATCTAAGTAACACTTTAGTAGATGTTTTTAATACACCACACCATCTGCTGCTACATAATTAGAGGTACACCTGCATTTTAGGTAGAGTGAGAAAACTAACAGACTGTCTTCTCTGTCCAAGCTCCTAAGCCTCTATTCAGGGTTTTGTTAACCCAATACAGGAACACCTTTACGTATTACTTTTTCAAAATTTCATTTCAGGGACTAAAAAAAATCCAGTTCTAATATACCTCCCATATTATCTTTTCTACTCTTGATTACAGATTGTTCTCTTATTCCCTATTTTAACAACTCATCCTCTTTTTAACCTGTTTCTATTGCTCCAGTACCTTTCTTTAGTCATAGAACTCTATATTTTGCCTCATCTGACATTCAGTTACTTTTAAAAAATACATTTCTACCTGTCCTATCTGTTGAGGAAACATAACCTTATACTTTTTATATCACTTCTATCATACAAGTGTTGCAGGTATATCAATGGAAAGCATATTCTTTGAATGCAGACATTACTGAATGTCAAGTGCACTGTTGCTTTAATTACTGTTCCTTAGAAAAAAGATAAAAAGACCATCAATCATTCATTTGGTATTGGAACAGTAAAAACTAATCCTCACTTTGCCTGAAGGTTTTGGATGCATTAAGAAATTCAAGATCCTCTTCACCAATTCGCTGTTTACACCGGATCTCTCCAAATCAAGAACTTCACATATGCTCTTTAACATGGCATTTCTAAATCTGAAAATAGAAAATGGGAGAAAAACTAAGTTTATAAGCAGCCCCATAATATAAAGACAATAGCCAGAAACAGCCTATTTTTTTTTAACTTAGATCTTGGCTAGTGTACAACCAGAAGTGATTATTAGGAAAGTGAGAATACCGCTTACCAATTAGGTTTTAAAGGCAGCATAAAAATAAAAGAACTTTAAATAACCTCACTACAAAATTATGTAAAGAATTTTTAATATCACAGAATTCATGGAACTTGGTAATTCTTCTGGCTAGTGACAAATTATTATACTCTCTCCTCAGCAAACTATGATGTTTCTGAAGTAGGTAATGGATTATTTAAATTCTTAAACTATGCGCACTGAATAAAAGCTCTAAAAATTATAACCTTTTTTGCATTATAGTGAAAGATACTGTTTCTATCAAACTGATGTTCAAAACAGCTTAAATTGTTTTAAAAAGGAACAGAGGGCTGAATGGATATGAAGAATAAATATTTTCATGCATTTTGTTTAGTCTTTTTGAATTCTGGACTTTGAGAATAATTAACATGTGCATGTAACTCTTTTAGGAAATAAAAATTTCTTTAAGAGTTTTTCAATAATCCTGATAGTTATCAGGATTAATACCATGAAGTCAAATCTTGGCACCTAATGTAAAAACAACCCCCCACCCCCAGCAATCTACTGAGAAGGAATAGATAATTATTTTTGATAAAAAATAAATGTAGTATTAACAGATTGAACTTACTTTTTCAACATTTCTTCCTTCTTTTTATATTGGCTACTTCCTTTTTCAAATGGAAAGCCACTGAACTGACCCACATTCTTCTTTAATGAAGACACCTGAAATATTTCTCTTATTAATGCTATTTACTTAGTAATGTACAAAAGAAAACTTCAAATCCACCATCTTTATTTTCATGTCTTCATGTCAAACTGTTGATTTATTCAAGATTTCCTGTTTATAACTGAAAAATGTTACTGATACATTAACATTACTAAATTCTACAACTTTAATTCTCTAAAAATAAAGAGTTTGAGTGAATTCCTACTTGGAAATTTTTACGAGTTATTTGATAGTACCAGGAGATAGAATTACTAATAAAACGTTGCTAATAATATTTATTCTCCCAATTAGGAAATCAAAAATTTAGTTAATTCCATTTACTAGTTGAGACTTGTAGAACTGGATAGTGAGGACTGAATGAGACTTATTACACACAAAGATAAAGTACACCATGCTTCATTCTAACATCAAAACTTAACTTCCTGGGCTAGGGATTTAACTCAGTGGTTCTTGCACCTGCCTCACAAGCCCAAGTTCCCAAGTTTGATGCTGGGTACCAAAAGACAAAATAAAACAAATAAAACAACAACTTAACTTTTCCCCTACACAATGTAAAACAGTTAATTATATAAAATACTAAGTTACACATACAGTATATTAAAAAATCGTGCTCTGGTAACAATTACCATCTACTTTTCCAGGTATTTGCTCAAAATGATATGTAATTATACTAACATTTAGTCTGATTTGCCAAGTACCCTCAAAATAAATTTCTTCTAATACAGTTAAAGATAAAAAGTATCAGTTTGGACTTCATAATTTGAAATTTCAGTTTGAAATAAAAAGAATGGCACTAGAAAGCCCTGGACATTATAGTCCTAATTGCTAATATCACCTATGTAATCTGTGGTAAGTGAGCCAGTTTACTCACTTGTACAGCACAGAAATTAAACTTATCAATCTTTTTTTATGTTTTATGGTACAGGGGATGGAACCCTGGGGTTTCCACATGCTGGCTAAGCTCTCAACCACTGAGCTACACCACCCTTACCCTCTCTCTCATTGAGCCTTGGTTTCAGTTTCCCTGGCAAGCCTTTTTCAATCCTCTTACCTCAGCCTCTTGTACAGCTAGGATTACAGGCTTGTGGCACTGTGCTTGGCTCATTAAAGTCTACAGCATGAAAATTACTATTCTATTATAAAGTACTTTAATACATAAATATGTGAATAAACTAAAAGTATTGGAAAAGGTCTTACTGTGCCTGGTCTGTTGTAAAGCAGTTTGTGTAAATTTCTTAATTCATCTGTTTTTTTCTTACTCAAAAAGAAATGTATCCTTTCAATTTCACAAAGTTTCTGCCCTTTTCCTAGAAAAAAAATCACAATTAAATACCTGATTATACATTTACCAGGTTAATTTTATGAGAATGATTTTATAACATAATATATAAGAATAAAACAAAAAATTCTGTAATATTATATATGTATCTTTGCTTTAATGGGGAAAATTAAACAAAACTACTATACCAAGTTTATACCACTTCCCAAGCACTAAATATTTTGTTTATAGTAGGCACTGGTAAGCCATCATATTTCCATATTTGGGCAGTTTCACCATAAAATGGAAAGAAATACAGGATACATTTTACCTTGTGCAATCGTAAATGGTTCTCTCTGTAAAGAAGACACCTGCATTGTCAACCTCTCTACTTTCTTCTTTTCCCTCTTGCCTTCCACGATGAGACTCTTTTCTAGAAATTAAATTAATATTTCTTAAACAAAAAACTAAAGAATGTATTAACTGTTGGACAAACATGTAGGAAACAAAATCCCCAAACTAATCTCATTCTTCCACGCATAGCTGTCAGAAGCATATGCAAATTTTCAGTGTAACATTTTATATACCTGGCACACTCAAAAGGACCCACTTAAAAACAATCAGAAAACAAAAACAGTCAGTAATTAAACTTTTATTCAACTATAATTACTGTTGTTAAAATCCAGGTATTTTATTTGTGAACAGTCATTGAAGTTTTAAGTTTGTTGTTTGTACATATTTTCAGAGCTCCATGTGATACTTTAATACATGTATATGTGTAATGATCAAATGAACTTACTTTTCCCACCTCCTCATTTCATTGTTTTGGCAGCTTTTGAATTCCTTTCCTCTAGTTCATCAAACATATATCTACTTCCCTGAGCTGGATATTGAAGCTAATGCCTTGTGCATGCTAAGAAAGTATTCTTCCACTGAGCTACACCCTTATCGCCTTAAATATATACATCATTGTAAATTACAGTCCTCTTGTGCTGGGGAATACTAGAGCTGCCATAACCAACTGTACTTGTGGTGGAGAATACTAGAGCTGCTCATATCCAACTGTATTTTCATGCTGTTTATTACCAGCTAAAAAAAATTCTACAAGTTCATCATGATGAAAATAAAGTTAAATTCTGTTCAGCACAAACTGCCTAAAACAAAAAAATGACTCAGAAAATAAGTGTATGTTTTATAAACTTTAAGAATTTATTTTATCTAAAACCATTTATCACTGGGCATGATGGTGAATGTCAATCCCAGCACTTGGGAAGGGGAAGAAGGAGGATCACTGTGACTTTGAGGTAGCCTGAAAAACACAGAAAGACACACAGCGGGGCAGGAGAACTCTACGGATTGAAATAGTCAAACTGGTACAATAATATTAGATATTGTTGGCAGTTCCTTTTATTCATCTGAATGAATGCTTATTTTATAGAAAGCTGCACTTGACAGAAGAACAGATAACTAAGACAATGAATATTTTTTTCAAAATGATCATCTCCACTACAAAAAATGAGACACAGACATTATATTCTAACACAAAAGTTTTGTGTGCCAAGAAAGGATGGTTAGGAAAAAAGGGCACAAAACATGGGCAATGACTCTGAAAGAGATAAGATTTAGGGATGGAAGGGTTTGCGAAGAAATGTATGTCAGGACGGTGCATGTGAGGATGAACAAGCACTGTAGAGCAATCCATATGATCATTCAACATCCTTCTTGTAGTCATTTAAATTGTTCATATGCTTCTGAATATCTCCATAAGTAACCTGCTAGAGACTTTTGAGATTCAGATTAACTAATAAACATCTGGCAGCCACCTGGACAGTTCCACTTCACATCTTACAAGTACCTACACTCAACACATCCAGAACAGAAGTTCATCCCCAGACTTTATCACCACTGTAAATATTTTTCAGAAAACAATAACACCAGCTGGGTATGGTGGTGCATGCCTATTATCCCAGCACTCGGGAGGCTGAGGCAGGGGGATTGCTGGAGAGTTTGAAGACAGTCTGAATTACACAGAGGGACTCTATCTCAAAAAAGCCAAAAACAAAACAAAAATACTATCTTCTCAGATGTAAAAGACAAGAAGATAGGAGTCATCTTTCTACCAGTCTTTTCTTTCTCCTAAATCACTGCCAATTTGGGCTAATTTGACCCTTTGTCAGACTTCATTAATTTTCCTGCCTTGCTTCTAAAATGCTTCTCTATTAGTTAAATATCAAGAACTATGATAGAATAAGAACTTTCACAATGCCAGTTGCCACAAACATCTCAAATGAGTAAAAAAGAAAATATTAAATGAATAATGAATCAGACAACTACAAAACTTAGATAAACTTTTTTCAAAAAAAATCACAAGGACTGGAGGTATATATAGCTCAGTGCTTGTTCCTGCAGAGCATCCACTCATTTTTTTTTTTTTTTTTTTGAGACAGGGTCTTGCTTTTTGTAGTTCAGGCTGGCCCTGAGCTCAGCCTTGAACTCACAGCAATCCTCCTGTGATTACAGGCATGAACCACTGTGCCCAGTCACTATGGTATGTGGTTCTGATTGCTGTTGTGCGTGGGTCTCCACGCCCGGCATTGTATGTGGTTACCGGGATCGAACCCAGCCCGTGCAGCTGCAAGGCAGGCACTGGAACCACTGAGCTAAATCCCCAGCCCCTTCCACCCCTTTTGATCCCCAGCACCGGGACAAGTGTGTGGTAATGGTGCTGGTGGGGTGTTAAATCAGAATTCACAAATTATTTGTCTGGAACAACAACTGGTACTGGAGCTACTGATGACCCTGCAAGTATCAGTGTTTTCCCAACTTATCGTACATTTACATATATTTACAAAGAAAATTCACAGTCTTTGTAGTGTTCTCCACCCAACACCCACCATCCCTGAATGACTAAAGACAAGTTGGGAGAAAAATGCCGAGAATGTCTTGGCTAGGAGTGAAACATGACAGCCAAATTTTCAGTTATAGTATTACAAACACATTCATATTAAGCAATTATTCATGTTAAAGTTTTCAATTCAAAGCAATGAGGTACTTAAATATGGAAATAATAGTCCTTATTAGGGGATGTGCAAAAGGCCAATCCTGTAATCAATCTTAACCCAGACAGTATTTACAGAACTGCTGTAGACTGATTTAAACTTAAACTGACAGTGTAAACCCTGGTTTGGAAGAGACTACCTCTTCCTGATTCGGCTGAGTTGTGGTCATATACGAACTAAACTCAAGAGACTTCACCGATTCCATGAAAATTGTGGTATGGATTAATAAACTGCTGAAACATCTCTAGAAGCTGGCATAACTCAAAAAGGCACTGGGGCACACATCTTGAATAAATGACTCAAGCCCACTCCATAAAGCACAAGTTTCTTGTTTTATTTCTCCAGTTCACCAGCAGTTACTATCACTTTCCTGCAGGGCAGACGCAGTTGAAAACCGAGACAGCTGTGGAACCATAACTTTCTTTCATAGTTCACCTCTTTTATTTTTAACTACTTTCTCAGACAGCAACACTTTTCCGGTGTTTTCTTGTCAAAAGAAACTGAGAGACGACCTCTGCTAAAGCTCAGCAAATACGAAAACAAAACTTTTACAATAACTAGTATGCAAAAAATTGTGTAATGAAATTAGCAAAATCAAAACATTCACTTAGCAACTTGAAAACTGCACACACAACACTTCAAAAAAAAAAAAACCATCTGAGACACTTCCTGTCAAATGATGAAATGTTAGGGACAAGTATTGAGAGGCGGGAAGTCAGCTGCATTCTCTAATGTTATCAACGTTACAAATATTTTTTAAAAAACTAGAATACACAAAACCGATCTTCTGCCATTGTTCAACATAAGGATTTCACATACACACATTCTTGCTAAAAATGATTCCATTTTAAGGCCATGGGCGCCAAAAAGAAAGCCGCTTCCTGTAAAACAAACAAACAAAACCCCTTCGGCCTGAAAGACATTCAGCACTTAAGAACGGGACTTCCTCCTCACCTTTTTCTTCCTCTTCGTCCTCCTCCTCGTCGTCGTCCTCCTCCTCACTCTCCTCGCGGGGGTCGGGCATTTCGGGGTCCTTCTCCGACGCGGACTGGGCGTGGGTTCCCTCTTCCTCCGCAGCTGGGGCCGAGGCGGACATGCTGAGGACCTGCACGCAGGACAGCGCGGGCGCCGTCACCCTCCGTCCCGGCCGGGGAGCGCGGGGCCCCGTCCTTAGAGGCGGCTCCTCCCGTGGCCAGACGGCGCCCGCGGGCGGCTCCGGCCCGCCGTCAAGCGATGCCCGAGGCGAGAACCGCGCCACCTCTCCCGCCCGCCGCCCGGCCTCGCACAGCCACCGGCCCGGCCGGAGCCTCCGGTGGCCCGTGTCCCCTCCCCCGCGCCAGGCCACCGTCCAAATGGCCGCGTCCCTCCCCCGTCGGCCGCCGCGGGGGCAGCCGGGCCTGGCCGAGCCTGCGGACGCAGCCCTCACCGCGGGGCCCGGTAGCCACGAGGTTGGCGCGCGAGAGCTCGAGTGGGGTGTGGGAGGAGGCGGAGGCCGACACCGGGGAGGAGGCGCGCGGGCCGCTGTCTGGCGTGACGCTCGCGCCGCGCACTCGGCTCCACGGAATCAACAAGATTTTCAAAATGGCGGTTCGGGAAGGAAAGCGGGAATGCGGCGGCCAATCAGAGCCTCGAGCTGGGAGTTGGCGGGCGCGGGCGGGGGCGGGGCCGGGGCCGGGGCCGGGGAGGGGCCAAGGGGGTCTGGACCGCGGGCGGAAGGGTGTGCGCTCGAGTTCGCTGGCCGGCGGCGGCGAGGGAGGAGCCGGAGTCTGGAGGGCGGTGGGCGCTGAGGGAAGGCGGCGCGGGGAAGGCGGACCGGCAGCGCGCCAGGAGGCGTGCGTGTTTATTGTCTCCCCGGATCGTTCCCGGAAAAGACACCGCGCTGTCCGGGGCTGGGAAGGCGCGGAGACGTGGTGAGGAAGTTCAGAGTTGCCCAGAAGTCGCCAGTCAGCCTCGTTTCAGGAGGCTGAGGGATTAATAAATGAGCGGTTTTACTTAGCCCCAGAGGTCGTCTGCGGAGGACTCCGGGGTCTGTCTGGCTCCGTGGACCTGCGCTCGTGAGGTGCTGAGAGGAGGAGGACAAGGTTCGCACCGCTGCGCGAGCCAAATAGATCTGCGTAGTGTAAATACAAGGGAGATCTCAATCTCTGTCTCTGTCTCTCACGCTCTCTGTTCTAGGGCATATTTAAAGCCCACACTTCAAAAACTTAACGTACTTTTTCTCCTCTCACATACTCCCTTATTTTCTTAACCATTGGATGGAAATGGGCTGCTGGTTGCAGAGAAAAAAATTAAGCACTTTCTTTGGATCCTCTTTTTCCTTCTACTCCTCTGCCTAAAGCAAGTAACTCATGTCATGGATACTCTCAAAATATTATTGTTTCCTTACTAGTCCCATTGAAATCTAACTATATTCTGTCACTGGTCTGCATTTTACACATTATCACTCCCTCCCCCCACTAGTCACAACGGCTAAGGCGATATTTTAAAGAAAATTACCAGGTTGATACTGTCTTGCTTAAACCCTCCATTGGCACCCATCATACTTGAAATAAAAATCCAAAATCCTTATCGGGATTATGAATTTGTATATAATCCAGCTGCCGACAGCCTCTCTGATTTCTCTCTGAAAAGGTTAGCTATTCCAATCACACAAACCTTTCCTGTACTTTCATAAAGCCAAGTTTATTCACACTTTTGGGCTTCACACTTTTTTTTTGTCAGAACTGCTTTTCATTCTGAATATTCGAATAATTTTCCCTTTATATTATTTAACTCAGCTCAAATGCTATTCCCCAAGACTATCGCTGTTTGTATGCCATTCCTTTTTATTAGTTTATTAATTAAAAATATTATTTGAATCTTCTAGAAGCTAGAGCAAGACCATATGCCTGCCAACCTGAAGCTTATATTCTAGATGACACAATGAACAAACAAGTGACTATATTATGTGGCAAATACTTGAAAGCAGCTTAGAGGAGATAGGAAGTACCAGAAGGGTGGATGGGATTTTATTTTCCTTGTTTGATGGTTGAGATCCTTAAGATGGTATTTGAAAAGAGAACTTGAGAAAGTAAAAACAGTAGAAAGTGACTAGATATAATCTAAAGAATTATCGAATGTATCAGTTGTGGGTGATGAGAGCCAGAAGTCAGTGATAACTTTGGGGTTTTGATTCAACAATTTAAGAACAAAGTAGCAATTTATTTAGATGAGGAAGGTTAAGGAACAGATGCTTTGTAAAAAATCTTTCTGAGAGGGGTGTAGAATATAACAGTCCAGCATTCAGGGAAAGAAGCTGTAGCTTGAGATAAAAATTTGGCAGTTGTCAGTCTATAGATGATACTTAAAGCTCTGGCATTGGATAAGATCACTAATGGTGAATATAAGTAGTGATGAGGAGAGTTCAAGATTGTACCCATGATTGCTCCAGTGTTTATAGGTTCAGAGAGGAAGAACAGCCAGCAAAAGAGGAGAAGGAGTAACTATGGCCAATGAAGTGGGGTGATGAATCAGATGAATGCTGTGACCCAGAAGCCAAGTGACAAAGGAGTGTTCCAGGGAAACAGTGGATCAGATACTACTACAGGGCAGGTGAGATGGGAAAATTGACCACGGATTGAGCAATGATTTGTTATCCGTGACAGTGTCGAGCTATTTCTTCAGGTGTGTGTTTGGGGAGGGGGTGAATATGAAAGTACCAGGAGTGGGTGTATGGAGAGACTTGTAGGCAAGAAATAGTTTCAGATTTTTTTTTTTTCTTTTTTTTTTTTTGAGACAAGGTCTTGCTTTGTAGTTCAGGCTGGCCTTGAGCTCAGCCTCCAACTCACATCACAGCAATCCTCTTACCTCTGCCTCCCAAGTGCTGAGATTATAGGCCTGAGCCACCACGCCTGGCACTGTGGTACGTGGTACTGATTGCTGCTGGGCGTGAGTCTCCATGCCCAGGATTGTGTGTGTGGCTGCTGGGAAATCAAACCTGGGCCCTTGCGCTTGCAAGACAGGTAGGTGCCAGAACCCTGAGCTAACTCCCCAGCCCAGTTTCAGATATTCTTTCCGGAAATTTTGATGTACAACGGAGCAAAGAAATGGAGTAACTGAAAGACAGTTTGTTTTCTTAAAGGAGATGTCAGGGGTAGGGATTTAGTTCAGTGGTGCTGTGCTTGCCTTGCACAAGCACATGGCGGGGGTGGGGGCAAAGGGGAATATGGGAGGTATGGGGAGGCAAAGAAAGGAGATATCATATTTTTATATGATGATGAGAATCAGAGAGGCAATTGATTCAAGAGAGGGAGGAGATTAACTAAAGCTAATCTATAACAGGTAAGTCAGGTTGGGTGGCTGTAAGCAGATGCCAAAGCAGTTTGGGGTACAAATATTTATTAGAGGGTCAAGACTTTGGAAAAGAAGGGAGGGAGGCATGACTGAGCAGAGGAAGAAGTCAAACTTCAGCCAACTCTGTGAGGAATTCTGGAGTGAACTCTGCTCTTCAGAGTATCCTGATTCCTGGCCTTGGAGTTGCTCAGTCTGCCGGTGAGTTGACCCCAGAAGGGCATGATTGCAGATGAATGACCCTACAGTGTTGGCACATCCTGCAGGAGCTAACAGATGGTGTCTGTTCAACCACAGGCTTGCAGCTGAGTAGCAGATCCTTTCTTGTGATGGGATCTGTGCAGCGCATGTCTGTATCTGTCACAGGAGATGAGAGGAGTTGATTTCTAGTGCACAAGTAGAAGTTGGC
>PVIR01025218.1:0-25074 GCA_004026965.1 Petromus typicus | reverse complement strand
ATAAGTTGCCTTGTAGCCCAAGGAGTGGTATAAAACTATTTAAATCGGTGTTAATGTTTACTTAAGTAATTCCTTAACAGGATGAATCTGTGCTAACCCAGTATTTAGGAAAACAAATTCTTAATTCAATTCTTAATTAAGTTTGTCATAACTAACATGTTACAAATTATTTTTGTTATATTGAACAGATGTGTCCGATGTGAACCAACCTTTGTTAATGCCAGCAAGTCCTGTGAATGTTCAGAGCCTAACATTTTAGTAAGGATAATCAAGTTGATAAAATATTTTTTATTCAGTTGCTTATACCTTAGCCTAAACAAAGTGTTTCTCCTTTATTTGTTTGTGAAGACAGGGGGATTATGTTTCAGCAGCTCAGGGAGTTTTCCTCCACATGTAATTTCAGCTGCACGCCAAGGAGAGCCTGTAAGTATATTTCACATTTTTGTTTGATTGTGCGGGGTCATCCTGGAGTCCTTCCTTTGATAGTTCATTTCAAACTACACAGAAAAGCAATTATGTCTAATCACTTTAAAACAAGTTATCAATGTAAGAAACACTACCAACTCCACCCTATCGTTTATTAGTACTCTCTTCCCTACCTCAGCTCGTTTCTTTCTCAGGGATTCACAGAAAGTAATGTCCTACACAGGTCTTGTAAAGGGTGTGATTTAGGACAGATGAGGGGATCATACATTCTACACTGGAACCCTAGATCTTCCAGTCACTAGTTTGTATCTTTGGACTTTGGGAAAGTTACTTAGCAGTTCTTAATTTCAGCTTATTGTCTGTAAATGAGACCTATCATAGCTATGTTGAATGTAAATACATTGTGAGCATTAGAGAAATGAGAATTATTCACATCCAGTTGGTTTGTTTTATAGATGAGAGCACTAAGAACTAGAATTCAAGCCTTTGTAGTAAACACTGGATGATAATAAGGTGTGGGTGTAAAGTAGGAAGCAGTTGAAATGGGATCTGAAGAAGTTATAAACCTGAGAGAATAGGATTATGCAACTGTAGAATCTTGACAGTATCAAGTGTGCTTGCATATCATGGGCAGACTGGGTGCAGTCTGGTTGTTAATTACCATCATTAAGTAAGCAGGAATGATTGGGAGGGATTGAGGGACAGCAATGGTGAAGTCAGGATTTGGAGTCCTTTTAAAATTTTTATTTTTATTAGTACATTTTGGCAGTACATAATGATTGTATTCATCGTGAAGAGTTGGTACATATACATAATACATCTTAATTCTTTATGTATGACCTTCTCTCCCTACCACTGGAATCTGTGATCTTGATGGACATGGCGAAAATTCCTGTCCTCTAGTATAGTCTGTGTTGCCTTTGATAGCAGGACTTGAACAGTTGTGGATTTTGATACCTATGGAGGTCCTAGATCCAATGGCTACAAATCCAAGAATTATCTAAATATGCATATACATACATGCAAACATTTTTTCATGAACCATTTGAAAATGAGTTGTAGACATGATGATAGTTCATTCCAAATGCTTCACTGTATATTTCCTAGCTAAGGGTGTTTTTCTAGCATCACACCCAAGAAATTTAAAATAATACAATAGGATTATCTGACACCTGCTAGATTTCTTCACCTTTTCCAGTAGTGCCTTTTATTTGTCTTGGAAGTGAGGGTCTAGAATCCACTCAAGGGTCCCACATTTTAACTAGTCTGTTTTAGTTGCCCTTTATCTACAGTGGACACCTGCTGCACTTTACTGCTTTTACTAACATTAAGAAAATACCATTATTCATTTTCACTTAGCAGTATATATATTAATATCTTTCTAACAGTGTAAGTTCAAGGACTCTTTTTGAACTTCATCATTTCATTTACAGGGGATGTCTTTCATTTCCGAATGGTTTGCAAAGTATTTGCAATCAGCAGCTGCTGCATGTTGGGTATGTTTGAATTTTTAAAAAATGTTTTACATCATTTTGAAGAATTGTAGTACTATTCTTTACCTAGATAGAGTTACTCTCTAAGAAGACATATTTCCCTTTTCTTTCTTTTTCTTGTACTGGGGATCCAGTTAAGGACCTTGTGCTTTCAAGGCAGGCAAGGCACCACTGAGCTAAACACTTGGCCCCTAACTCAAGTTTTTACGGGAATCCTGTAGCATAGAAAGAGATTTTTGTTAGTGTGAGAACAGGAACAAGGAGACTGTTAGGGGCAGTACTGCTGTAATCAGGACTCTGGTCGAGGGTGGTGCTATGAAAATGTGACATGATCACCTTCTGACTGAACACTGCGCCAGCAGCATGTACTGATGTGTGAGAAGTGGGTGGAGCACAACTAAGTTCACTGCACAATTTTTTTTTTTTTTTGAGACAGGGTCTCGCTTTGTTCTTCAGGCTGGTCTTAAACTCAGACTCGAACTCAGCAATCCTCCTGCCTCTGCCTCCTGAGTGCTGGGAATGTAGGCATGAGCCACCATGCTCAGCATTGTGGTGTGTAGTGTTGATTGCTGATGAGCATGAGTCACTATGCTCAGCATTGTGGTGTGTGGTTACCGAGATCGAACTCGGGACCTTGGTGTTTGCAAGGCAGACACCAGAACCACTGAGCTAAATCCCTAGCCCAACACAAGTTTTGATTTACATTTTCCTCATAGGGAAAATTGAGAAAGAAGATTAAGAGATAATCTCAACAAATGATCTGATTGGTTGTTCAGAAAACAAATTACTTAAAGTGGATTATATTTGTATGTGTCAGATCAAATATATACATTATTCTTCAACTATAAATATTTTACTTGATAGTTTTTAAATACCATGCTATATATTTTTACTTAGCTCTTTCAGTCACTTGTCTTTATAGTTTAGCCTGAAATTTACAATACAAATATATTTATTCTTCTTCCTACATGGAAAATTTCTTTTCTATTAAGCTAGAGGAAAGGTATTTAAAAAACAAAAGAGTAAGGTCAACAAAATAAAGCATAATTTTTATAACAACTTCTGCTTAAGCTATCCATGTTATTGTGTAATTCTCCACTGTTCCTTAGGTATATGCCAACCTGACATCTTGCCAAGCTCTTGGTAATATGTGTGTGATGAATATGAATTCTTATGACTCTGCCTTTGATGCATGTCGACTGTTTCAGTTTATTTTTGAAAATACTGCTGGACTGAGCACTGTGCATTCTATTTCATTTTGGTAAGGACATTGTGATCAGTGAAATGTCATTTTGACCAAAGTCAGTGCAGCCATTTCACAAATGCCACTAATAAGAAACACTTGTTTCCTTTTATTAAAACAATTATAATTGTTCGTAGGAGACAGAATCTCCCATGGCTGTTTTACGGAGATCAGTCGGGACTAGCACCTCAAATACTCAGCAGTATACCTCTTCCTACAGGTTTCAGTTTTAAAGGACAAAGCCAGGTACAAATCACTTTATCATTAGAGGATAACTATATTTTGATTTGCAACTTCAAAAATATTAAGAAAGCTACGAGTCATACTTTATTCTTTAAGATTATTTTAAATTTAATTACTAAATTAAATATAAATGTTAGCTGCTTATTGGAATTAGTTTGATCATTGCTGTCTTACGTGACAGTTGAGGTGCTTCTGGGATGTATGGTTATAGCAGCAGGTGGTACTAGTGGAATTGAGAAGAGTATTTTCTGTCACCAAATGCAAGGTAGTCTCTGTCTTTATATAGCTCCACAATGTTAAGACGTGCTTCAAGAGATTGATTGAGGCGCTGTAATATTTCCCAGTACTTCACCAGTCTAGTTCTCACCTCTGACTTTTAACTTTCCAGAATTAAGAAATATCCCTGCTCCCCACACTTGTCCCCCATTTAACATATTTGAAAGGAAATTATCTGTCACTAGAGCTGCTATTCAGTTCTGAAATAGTAACTTTTATGCCCAAAACCAGTCCAGATGGTTTAGGTGTGTTTAATCCCAGGGATCATTAGAGTAATGTAGACTCAAAATAAACATAGGTGAATTTAAAATTTCAACCAGAATTGGTCAGTAATGAAAAAGAATTAGTCAAAGATGAAAATTTCTTTATAGAACATTATATTGTTTTCAGAATATTTGATATTTGTATTGTTTTTCTTTAACCAGACTACAGAACTAAAGTTTGTTGCTGCTTCCTATGATATAAGAGGAAATTTTCTTAAATGGCAAACTTTAAAAGGAGGTGTTTTACAGGTAAGCATGATTCTAACTAAGAATTGCCAGTGTTCTTTATTTTTGCCTGTGCCAGAAACCACAGAAAAGACTAGATGTTGCATAAAAAATATCAGTTACATACACTAGGTTTTTTTCTTAATGCTTTAAATTAGAATTTCTTAAAAGTATCTTTTTACATTATTACCTAAATTTATAACAAAGATACTCCCTTAATTTTTCATGTCCTTGATATGTTAGAACATGAATCCATGTGAGAGCTAGAAAACTTTGACTCTTAAGCAAAGGGGGTACTTGTGAGAGAGATTTATCAGCTCTATCTTTTGCTGTAGCTTTGTCCAGACACAGAAGCAAGACTAAATGCTGCTTATTCTTTTGGAACAACCTATGAACAAAACGTAAGTTGGAACTCTGTTACGTAATCTGTATTTCAGCTTTGTCTTTGAAAATATCACATCAGCAATAACTGGAATAATATGTAAATTTTTGAAGTTAGAAATGTTTTTAATAGTAATGAATTGTTTGATCATTTTTTACTATGTGGGTATAGAAAAGGTTAGTTAACATGAAACTACCTTGACATCTACAGAATATTTTTTGTTTTTTGTTTTTTTTTCGTTTTCTCTTTTTTAAAAAAAAGTGCTGGGGTTTAAAGTCAGGGCCCTACACATGCAGGGTAAATGCTCTGCTGCTAAGCTCTCTAACCCTAGATTCTTAAACATCCTATAATGTTAGAAATTCATAACCTATTGTTTATCTGCTTCTAAGTTTAGAGTCTTAAAAAACAATACAGTTTTTAGACTGGGGATATAATTCAGTGCTTCCAGTATCTGCCTTATAAGTGCAAGGTCCCAAGTTCAATCCCTGGTAACCACATACAACAGCGCTGGGCATGGAGACTCACACCCACCAGCAATCAGTACCACATACTACAGTGCTGGGTGTGGTGGCTCCTGCCTGTAAACCCAGCACTCGGGAGGCAGAGGCAAGAAGATTGTTGTGAGTTCCAGGCTTGCCTAGGCTACATAGTGAGCTCAGGGCCAGCCTGAACTACAATGCAAGACCCTGTCTCAAAAGAAAAAAACGAACAGAATATAATTTTTGAACATTTAAGGATAAAGTTAAAAATACTACTTTATTTTTAGTGATTAGTGAATATGTTACACCTTCCTCTTCACTCTACTCACCGATAACAAACAAAAACGCATACTTTTCTCTTCTTCATACTTTGTCCTCTGTCCATATCTTTCTCTCTCTTTATTTCCTTGACCTTTTGTTTTGAAATTATTATATTAACAGAGGAACACTGTGATCCATTAAACATTCAAAGACATTGAGAAGTTTATAAAATTGCTTCTTGCTAACATGTATATACATGTACATAACAGAACAAAACCACAATGAAAAATATTGTCATGGAATACAGATTGGAAGAAAATAAACTTCTTTTTTATTTAGATTTTTTTTTTTTTTTTTAGGTTTTTTGAGACAGGGTCTCTCTTTGTGGTTCAGGCTGGCCCTGAGTTCAGCCTCAAACTCATATCACAGCAATCCTCCTGCCTCTGCCTCCCATGTGCTGGGATTACAGGCATGAGCCACCACGCCCAGCACTGTGGTATGTGGTACTGATTGCTGCTGGGCGTGAGTCTCCATGCCCAGTATGGTATGTGGTCACCGGGGATCGAACCGGGTCCTTGCGCTTGCAAGACAGCCGCTGGAACCACTGAGCTAACTCCCCGGCCCTTTATTTAGATTTTTTGAGACAGGGTCTAGCTTTGTGGTTCAGGCTGGCCCTGAACTCAGTATGTAGTCCAAGTTAGCCTCGAACTCACAGCAATCCTCCTTCCTCTGCCTCCCGAGTGCTGGGATTACAGGCATGAACCACCATGACTGGCATTGTGGTATGTGGTACCAGGGATTGATTTTGGACCCTTGGGCTTGAAAGGGAGATACTGGAACCACTGAACTAAGTTCTTGGCTCCCAAAATAAACATTTTTAACAGTGATTATCTTTTGATGATTAGAGATGAGTTTCATTTTTTAATATTTTCTAACAGAAATTTACTTTTAAATTTACTTTTATGATTTTTATGTTTTGCTTGTTTTTTAAAAAGAACTGTTATTTTGTGTCTATTATGAGCTAATACAGTCAATACTTGTTAAGAACCTGCTTCTGTATGCCTGGTACTTTATCTCATTTGATTCAGAAACTAACTGAGATACTGATTATCTATGCTTTACAGATGAGGAAATGGTATTCTGTAGATTAGATAGTTTACTCAGTCTTACATCAGGTGAATTATATTCGGTTAGATATAAAACCATGATATTCCATTGAATCTCACAGTTCACAGCCCATGGACAAAACAGCCAAATAGAAAATTGCAAAGAATGTGATAAGTGTTGTAATATATGTACATAAAAGATACCAGTTCCCAGGGTAGTGCAAAAATGCTTCACTCATGGAGTGGTACCTGGGCTTATATATAATGAATGTGATGCTTTGAATAGAAGAACACAGTGGGAAACAAAATGCCAGACAGAATCCACCTTTGCATGTCAGAGGGAGAAAATGGTATGGCATAGATAGGAGCTACAGTCGATCAGCATGAGTGGACACCCGAGCACTGGTAGGAACAGTAGAAGAGAAGCTTACTCTGCTAGGGTTAGCCAGACTGTCCATTGTTCTACATCAGCAGAAAGAACTGAGACTTTATCGCATAGGACAAGAGTAGTATGTGCACTCTTTCAATCATGTATACCTACTATCCAGAAGGAAGGCATATCTTCTTCATAAGTAATATATAGATCAACAACAGAACAGAACAGTTGTGTTCTTTTTTTTCTTCTTCTTCTTTTGAGACAATCATCTCACTATGTACTTCAGGCTGGTCTTGAAGTCACTAAATAGACAGGCAGGTCTCCAACTAGGGGTGATCCTTGAACTAGTGGCAGTCCTCCTCTCTCAGCCTCCGGAGGGCTGGGATTACAAGCGTGTACCACCACACCTGGTAGAACAGTTCTTTACTATTAGGGTTTTGAGTTTTTTGGCTCTTATAAAAGAATCATATTTATAAATTTGTATTTTGGAAGTTATATAGAAATGTATGTAAACAAGCTAGTTTATTTTGCAAAACTAAAAAAGCATTACTTTAGAGATTAAAATATGTTTTCTGGTTTTCATTTGTAATACTTCTATTTTTAATGTTATTTTCCAGTGTGAGATTTTTCTTTCTAAGATTCTAAGTGACTTTCCCACTCCTATATTTTATGACGTTTACCTTGAATATACTGATGAAAATCAACAACAAAATATTTGGGCTGTGCCAGTGTTAAACTTAAATCTTCAACACTATAAGATGTTTGTGAATCAAGGTAAGATATCCACACCTGTCATTCTTTCTCTTAGTTGAAATCAATATGCTAATTTAAGAAACTGCTGATTTTAAGAAAGGCCATTAATTCTCTCCTTATATACTTTTATACAATATATCACACGAGGTTGCTGGTATCTTTAGGGAATTTTACAGATTTCATTGTCAGGCCTGTTGGTAAGAAATTATACTGTTGCTACATGCTGGAGATCGTGGCATATGTTCATCATCTGAGTATTCAGAGGCTGATTGGAGGATTGCTATTTGTTTGAGACCAGCCTGAGCTACATAGTAAATTCAAGGCCATCCTGAACTAGGTAGCAAAAACTGTCTCAAAATTACCAATAAATAAATAAATAAATAAAACTTAAAAGCAACCAAAAAAGAATTTATGCTTTTACTGAGAGTCTATCCTAAGAAAGCTAGTGATATAGCTTAATGGTAGAGCACTTCCCTGGCATGCACAGGATCCTAGTTCAATGTCCAAATCTGATAAAAAGAAAAAGTATATGCTGAGAAAGTTAGTGGAACTATAATTGATAATATAAATTGAGGCTTTTTCTTCAAGGTTTCTTTGATTTACATTTTGGACAAAATGAATTTTGTTATTACCCATGCTATAAAGTCTGACTTTTTCAGGTAATTTGGATTCAAATTATAAAAAGTTCAAACAATGAGAAGACATTCAAATGAGACAGAGACATTACCAGGAATTCTTTAGAGCATTTGCTCTTTGACACAGTCAAAATTTTAATGTTGTATTTTAAATTTGCTAAGTAAACTTAGAAGCTACCTTGAATAATTTGAAGATTTTTCTAAAATTTCATCTTTTTATTTTTATAACAAAAGACAGTAACTCTGGCAAATGGCTTCTGACTCGGCGCATTTTCTTAGTGGATGCAGTAAGCGGACGAGAAAATGACTTAGGAAATCAGCCGAGAGTCATTCGAATTGCTACCCGAATAACACTGAGGTAAACAAAGACCTAATTAGATGGCTAAATTAGGCTTGGAGTGTTTGAGAAAATGTTTCAATGAAAGTGCTTGTCAGTAATTATCAGATAAAAACAGTAAGGACAACTGAATTGGAATAATGTGTAAGGTTTTCTTTGATATCTGTTTAGATTGGCATAGACCAATGAAAATAAAAAGACATGATGAGTTTATATGAGAAGAGTCTGAGGAACCTGTCAGAGTTCGAATTGTAGACCACACTCTGCTCATGCTGAATTACAAGGGTTGAAAGAGCAAGGCTAGGTGGTACCAGTGAGTGGAAATGGATGTTTAGTTTGGCCTTCTCCATTCTCATTTCCTTTAATGGCTATTGTTTCAGGTTGACCCAGATTTTAGGTTGACCTGGAATACTCTGTGATCCTACCTTAGAGAAATACCATGCAGCCCATATTACTCTTGTCTTTTGTGAAATTCCTATCTCTAAGATTTTAACTGACTTTCTACTCTAATATTTTATAAGGTGTACCTCAGATATACGGATAAAAATTAGTTCCCTCATGTTATATTAATTTGGCACTTTGAAGCATTTCAATGTATGCTGTTTTATTTTTTTCACTATTATTTCATTTTGATTTTTATATTATTCTTGTGAAGTAGAAAGCAAAGAAGCTTGTCATAGAGCTTCCTGAAATCCAAATGTATTACTTCCTGAACTCTTTAATGAAATTGAAAGGGAAGCAATATTCCTAAATTCATTCCTGGAAGCAAGCATTTCCCTCATTCCAAAACCAGATTAGAATCCAACCAAAAAGGAGAATTATAGGCCAGGCTCCCAGTGAACTTAAATGGGAAAAATCCTCAGTGAAACCTCAATGTACTGTTTTTAGCATTCCTTCGATCTGCTATGGCGATATCCCTAATGAAAGTGAAACTAAAACTGTCAGGCTTCACTTGTTCTTGCATTCAAATTATGAAACTCTGCTAGCACTTTTCCATTTTGGACTGAGACTTTGCCAGCACTAATTCATTGGCAAGTACTTGTTTATGCCTTAAACAAAGCTAGCTGTGATATATACTTTTTTTAGAAGTAACTTTCTGTTTTGAAAGTTAGGACATCATGTAGCTCTGCTACTTTGGATATGCCTTAAAGATAGTTCACAATGCTTCAGCAATTTCATTTATAAACTTCATAAAGTACCTGAGTCAACCTGAGTCAACACAATTTCTAATTTGTCTCAGAGAGTATACTTTAGCATTAGAGTTTTGACTCACTTAAAATTAACTGGAGTTGTTACCATTAGCTTTTGTTTAACCTTCCCTAATCCCAGTTAACTGGTCAGAACCAACCAGTCATACAAGTCATCATGACAGTCTATATTAAATTCAAAAGAAATAAAGAAATGCTCAACATCATTGGTCATCCCAGAGATGCAGATGAACACCACACTGAGATTTCATCTCACTCCACAGGGAATGATTGCTATTGCAAAATTAACCAGCAATAAATGCTGGCGAGGCTGAGGGGAGGAAGGAGCCCTTTTCCACTGTTGGTAAGAAGATAGACTGGTGCAACCACTGTGGAGATTCCTGAAAAAACTAGAATTACAAGTCCATTTGACCCTCCTGTTTCCCTGCTTGGAATACACACGAAAGAATTAAAAGAACCATATCATAGTAACATATGTGTACCCATGTTTATAGCAGTTCTGTTTGTGATAGCTAAATCTAGGAAACAACCCAAAAGCCCATCAAATGGAGACTGGATAAAGAAGATGGGGACCTTTTTTAAAAAAAATAAAATCGAGTATTACTCTGCCATAAAGAATGATAAGTTTGCATCATTTATACTCAAATGGACATACCTTGAAGATGCACTCATAAGTGAAATAAATAGGTCACAGATATGTAAATACCATGTTTTTTCTCTGGTATGAGAATCTGAAGATATAAATGAGTTCTACAATGTATGGTAGATATTATGAAATAGAAAATATTCAAAGGGAAAGTGGTAGGGGAAAGAAAAACTATGATCTTTAAAAAAAGAAATTATGAATTAAGTTTAATGATATTTGTAACTATAAATGTATTTTCTTTTAAATAGTATCCATCTTGTACCTGACACAAAAAACGGAAACATATTCCCTCCCTTAATCACAATTGCCTACAGTGACATTGATGTCAAAGATCCCTACAGCCAATCTGTAAAGGTGAGTTCTTTTTTTTTTGCAGTACTCAGGCCCATGTAGATGTGGTACCTCTTGACCTAAATCCCCAGTCCTAAAAGTGAGTTATTTATCACTGAGCTTGTAAAGGTGCGTGAAGTACTCGTGTCACTTACATAATATTTGAAAAGTTCCATTTTTCAAATTTAAACAAGCTTTCTCTTTATATAGTGAAGTCTTAGTTTTAACTAATAACAGTAAGAAGTCAGTTCTCACAGATCATGAATATGAAAGAGTCAAACTGGATGAAGTGTTTGAGTAGCAGCGCTTACATATCCCTATTAGGGATCTCGGCTGTGCTGAGATTTATACTGTATGCACCTGTCCCTTTTGGCCACTTTGCTTCTACTCTTTGTCTTGTTAAGCCAGAAACTAAAAATTTATAGTAAGCATAGTGTACTCTCTGGCCAACTGAATAGAGATGTGCTTCAACTAGCTTTATAACTAGTAATGCTAAAGAGAACTAGACAATTTAGTTTGGACTTGCAGCCTTAGTTCCTTCCAGAGCTGAAGACCTTCCACATATGGGAAGGGAGAGACTTCATGTGTTGCAAAGGCAGGGCACCCTGAAAGGATGAGGCCCAGAGAAGGCTGAGCACATGTGTTTAGTTCCCTCTTGCATTCTCACCGGTGAGATAGCACAACCTTGCTTTGAGAAGCATGATGGAGATAAAAACAAGAAGTAATCCCTCCATGCTTTTTCCTTCCAGAAACTAAGTGGCTATTTCCTTCCTTCTCTTAAAACATGAGTAATGGGGAAGAAATGTCATTTATCTCCAAGACTACTGTTTTACTTTTCTGAATCTTGATATTTCAGTTCCTGTAGCCAGGGCTTTCGGCTTCTCTGTTGTGCATGTACTTGTAACTCAGCTGCTATTGGATACTAGCTTTAGTTAAGTAAGATGAGAAAATAATATAACTTTCTCTTAAAAATAATTCCCTGTCTTCATTTGTAGTATCTAATACTTTGCTAAAATTAGTTTCCGTTGACTAATCTTATACTATATACACTGTAATGAGACACCAAAATCTCAGAAAAATGTGTGTAAGTATCAACAAAAGCCTGGTTGGTTTAAAATATCCTGTGGTAATTATTCATGGGTAACCTAGAGTGTGCTTATTGTAGTACTAAATCACTTCTAAATGTTTCCTTTGAACATGATGCTTGTCCAAAATATTCCAAACAAACCAGTGACATACTGGAAAGTGAAAAATAGAAAGAGTTGAGAGAATCATGCAACTACCTTAGACAAAGTCCACTTTAAATTTATTCTAATTATAAAATCTTCAGAATTTTTATTGTCTGAAATCTCCTCTGGCAGCTATTGAAAAAGTTTGCAAGAGTTATAAGCATCTAGCTGTGTCTCTGCTCTTTCAGCCGTGGAAAATAAACTTGGTTCCTGTTCTACTGAGCAGACCATGGCTGTCTAATGTGATTCCTTCAGATTTCTTCTTAATACCTCAGATCTCTGTGTTTTGTTGTCTTTAATATTCATTATTCCTATTTCTAAGACAAATTCTCTCCCCGTACTCTAAAGTAATCTTCCACTTGTACTTATATATTTACAGGACTTGTTCCTGTATCCTGTTTCACTCTAGCTCCTTGTTCAGCCACCCTTTCTGCTAGTTCTTTTCTTTTGCTTATAAAACTCTTAGCCTAGATCACAAGTTCAAGTTCAGCCTGAACAATTTAGTCTCAAAATGTAAAAAATTTTTTAAAGGATTAGGAATGTACCTCATCGTGAAGGCCCTTCACTATGGGTTCAGAAGACAAATAACCAAACTCCTTAAAACAAACCATAACAACCAACTCACCAAAAGTATTTCTTCTCACTTCTGCCAGCTCCTTAACTTGGCATTAGAATTCTTCCCTTCACTTCCCAACCACTTTCAACATTTTCAGTCTGGCTCTTGACATTTTCCTTCTTTGAAAACCTGTTTTATGGAGAACAGCAGCAGATTCCAGTGGCATTATTTCTTCTTAACTTGACACTTCTGCAATATCTGACATGTACACTGGATCCTTTCTTTACGCCTCCCTGAAATCTCCTATTTTGTGACCATGGTAAGACTTAAGCAGCTTCCTCTCCTACCTCTCGTTGTCCTCTTTTCTTACCCTTTATTGATTCTTTCTTCTTTTTTCTCAATATAGTGCTGTCCATAAAATTCTCGTTCTGGCTTTTGAGTGGTCTGCCTTCTAGGATATGACTGTTTACTAAATTCTTGTTACACAAGTTCAGTCACATTTGTAAGTTATAGAAACCTATCAGAAAATGAAATATTATTTGTTGTTACTGAACCTAACTTCCCTCCCAGTGAACCCTTTTCTTTCATGTATGTTTAAAACAGCCAAATAATTCTCAAAAGGCATATCCGTTTATTGGTAGTGGTCATCCGTAGTAACATAGTTCGATATAGCATTCTTTTTTTTTTTTTTTTTAGGTTTTTTGAGACAGGGTCTCACTTTTGTGGTTCAGGCTGGCCCTGAGCTCAGCCTCAAACTCACATCATAGCAATCCTCCTGCCTCTGCCTCCCGAGTGCTGGGATGACAGGCGTGAGCCACCACGCCCGGCACTGTGGTATGCGGTACCGATTGCTGCTGGGCGTGAGTCTCCACACCCAGTATAGGTATGTGGTTACCGGGGAATCGAACCCGGGTCCTAGCGCTTGCAAGACAGGTGCCAGAACCACTGAGCTAACTCCCCGGCCCCGATATAGCATTCTTGATAAAGTCCAGTTACTAATGTATTTCTATGGTAAAAATTGGATTGTGTTATATAATTTTCATATGCCTAATTTGTTTTATTTTGAATATCAGGTTTCTTTCTCAATCAAATATGAAATGAATCAAGGAGAAGCATTTGTCCAGACAGATGTAAGTATATTTTAATCTTTTAATACACACAGAAAAAGAGGGAGACAGAGACATAGTGTGTGTGTATTTTTCTTTTAGGTGTTGGGTATTAAACCCTGGGCCTCACAATGCTAAGGAAGCACTGTACTGTACTGTATCTCCAACTCAATAATATACTGTAATTTTTAATTAAAGATTTTTTGTTTCTGGGTACAAGAATATTTGCCATTTTTTAAAGGAATTTTTGAACTTTTATTTATAAATTAACTCTATAAACTTAACAAAGAGTTCTTGTCTTCTGACCTAGAATTAGTATGGGATTTACCTGCTGATGTTTTTCCATTTATATCATCCTTTCTGTATTTATGAATGGAAGCTTTATTGAAAGGAGACATTTTCCTTTGGCCCACGCTAATGTATTTAATTATTGATTTAAATCATGCAAATTCATGGATATGTATTTAGGTGATTATAACCCATTTGTTTATTTTGTTTTATCTTGGTTTGTTTGCTAACTTTGGCCATTGGAACTTTACTCATTTGATTACCGTGTGCTTTCAAAATGCCCCTTGTTTTTTGAACACTACTGTCTATTACAGTGCTTTTGAATAGTGATAAGAATAATTGCTGGGGCCTGGGATTTAGCTCAGTGGTTCCGGCGCCTGTCTTGCAAGCGCAAGGACCCGGGTTCGATCCCCAGTAACCACATAACAATACTGGGCGTGGAGACTCACACCCAGCAGCAACCAGTACCACATACCACAGTGCCGGGCGTGGTGGCTCACGCCTGTAATCCCAGCACTTGGGGGGGTGGGGCGCAGAGACAGGAGGATTGCTGTGATGTGAGTTGGAGTCTGAGCTCAGGGCCAGCCTGAACTACAAAGTGAAACCCTGTCTCAAAAAACCTAAAAAAAAAAAAAAGAATAATTGTATAAAGTATTCTTTTTCTTGTTTTTTAGATTGCTTTAGGCGTGTTAGGTGGGCTAGCTGTTTTATCAGCTCTTTTGAAAACAGCGGCTTGGAAGAGGCGCATTGGGAGTCCCATGATTGACCTGCAGGTATAATGTCAGAATTTTTAAACACATTTATCTTTTGACTATTCCAGATCCTCTTTCTAAGACACAGCTAGAGGTTGAGTAAGATAGTTGCCTTGAGTTTTTCTGGGATATAATTAGAACAGGTGTTACTGGGGCATAGAGTAAATGTACCCTCATTTTCTTGCCATAATATATGTCAATCTACAGGCTTCCCTGGCAATGCCACTCTTGTACTTAGTTGTTTTTGTTCTACCAGTCGTTTTTTTTAGGGTTTTTTTTGAGACAGGGTCTCGCTTTGTGGTTCAGGCTGGCCCTGAGCTCAGCCTCAAACTCACATCACAGCAATCCTCCTGCCTCTGCCTCCCAAGTGCTGGGATTACAGGCATGAGCCACCACACCCGGCACTGTGGTATGTGGCACTGGTTGCTGCTGGGCATGAGTCTCCACGCCCAGTATTGTATGTGGTTGCCAGGGAATTGAACCCAGGCCCTTGCGCTTGCAAGACAGGCGCCAGAACCACTGAGCTAACTCCCCAGCCCTGTTCTACCAGTCTTAATATGTTCCCAACCTTTCCAATTCTTTGTCATTTCAAATATGTGTATATTAATGTATCATTGTTGATTTCTTTTTAATGGGAACTGAACCAGGTCCTTTGGACCGAGCTATACAGTATCCCTAGCCCTTTTATTTTTAATTTTTAAACTGGCCAGGGCTTGAATTTGTGGTCTTTCTAGCTCAGCTTATCAGAGCACTGTGATTACCACTGTACCCCCCACCTTCAGTTGACCTCACTTTCATTTCTTTTCTTATTATTCATATGCATTTTAATCACTTGCATTTCCCTTTTTCTGTGAACTGCTTGTTTAAAACTTTTGCCTAGTTTTCTGTTAGGTTTCCAGTTTTTCTTTTTTTATTTGTGTGTGTTCATATTTTCTAGTTAGAAATCATTTCTTAGTTTCTGATGTTGTAATATTTTCTGTAAATAAATGATCTGTTCTTTATGTGCATGTAGCCCTTTGTTTAACAGAAACTTCATTTTGATTTTATCATGTCTGAATATTTTCTCTGGTTATATTACTTGCTTTACTGTCTTGTTTAGGAAAACCATCCATCTCAATACCAAACAGACATTCTCTACATTTTATGCTATTCAACTTTATAGTTTAATTTTTCAATTAATCTTTTTAAATATCTAACATCTACCCTGTACCCCTATACTAGGCACTTTTTAAAGCTTTGTAAAATTTACTTTGACTTTAAAAGAAAGCATGAATGATTTCATTCTACCTAGGAAACCTGCTTATATTTATGCTAGTTCATTCAAAACAGTTTTCCTTAATTATAAATATATATTAAATATATTATATATATAATGCTTTTAATTCTTATATAGCTTTATGAGTTATAAATTCAATTCCTATTTTATACATGATGAAATTGAGGCAGAGGTTGGATTCTTCTCTCAGTTTTTACAACCAGTTAAAAGTTAGGATTTCTATGGGCCGGGGAGTTAGCTCAGTAGTTCCGGCGCCTGTCTTGCAAGCGCAAGGGCCCGGGTTCTATTCCCCGGTAACCACATAACAATACTGGGTGTGGAGACCCACACCCACACCCAGCAGCAACCAGTACCACATACCACAATGCCGGGTGTGGTGGCTCACGCCTGTAATCCCAGCACTCGGGAGGCAGAGGCAGGAGGATTGTGATGTGAGTTTGAGGCTGAGCTCAGGGCCAGCCTGAACCACAAAAGCGAGACCCTGTCTCAAAAAACCTAAAAAAAAAAAGTTAGGATTTCTATTTTGCTAATGAAGAGCGTGAGAAAAGCCCCATGGTAACTGTTTAACCAGCATATCTTCACTCCAAAGCCAGTGTGCTAAGAAGGCAGTGTAGGAGGGCAATGATTTACTGTTGACAAGTCAAGAAAGGCTTCCCAGAGAAGTGAATTTTAAGCTGGATTATGTGTTCATTCCACAGCCATCCCCAAGGGCTGAGTGTCTGGGTGCTGGTGTATAAGTGCAGACTGGTTAATTATGAAGTGGTTGGAACTAGCAACTGATTATGAATAACCTGTAGCTTTGGTCCAGAATGTGAAGGACCTCACAGATGAAGAATTTGTTTTAATGAGCAATCTGTGTATCTTTTTAAGCAAGAGAATGATACAATTCAATATACATTTAGAAAACTAAGACTGATGAAAGTGTAGAGAATAGATTGGGGTGAGGCTTCCTGACTAAGAGAAGATTTGAAACAGTTCTCACTTCTTAGACAGAGAAAGATGAGCTATCCTGAAAGTAGACGGAGGCTTCTGGAATGGGATGAGCAGTAAGGATCTAAAGGGTAGCTGCAGAAGGAGGCTACGTGGGTGATGCCTGGATATGTAAAACAAGGCTTGGGGCTTGAGAAAATGGGTGGATACTACATTACTGAAAGTAATAGTGTTGCCAAAAGTGGTAAAAAGGCAGGATCTTTAACAGCTGTAATTCTTCTTTTTAAATTGCAGACAGTTATGAAATTCTTGGTGTACTACGCTGGCGATCTGGCCAATGTCTTTTTTATTGTCACAGTGGGAACAGGTCTTTATTGGCTTATTTTCTTCAAAGTAAGTGGGTTTTGAATTCAAGTTAAATACCAATATATAAGTAACTGGTTAGCACTCTTTATAATAAAAAGGAACTCCTTTCACCTGGGGGCATTTCTGATCACGCGCCTTGAAACATCCCTGGAGGTACAGCTGTTGTGTAGCAGACCTGGGACTAGATCCCTAGAACTGTAAAAGTGTGGCAGTGAGTCCTAAACCTGCCCTTCCTTGAGTGTGTCTTGCTGAGGACATCACTGAGTCCCTCTTTATGCCGTCTTCTGCTCATAATTTGTGTTGATAAAAACCTCATGTGACTTTACTGACCGTGTAATTTTTTGCAGGCACAGAAGTCTGTCTCTGTTTTGCTGCCAGTGCCAGCACAGGAAGAACGCTTCGTTACTTATGTGGGATGTGCTTTTGCTCTGAAGGTGAGTTTCAGAGGCAGGACTGAACTTCAGTGGCTCGCTGATAAACTAGTGTGCTTTTAAAATTAAAATACTTTCAAACTCTTTGGTGTAAAATTTACTTTGACTCTAAAAGAAAGCACGAATTATTTCATTCTACCTAGGAAACCTGCTTATATTTATGCTAGTTCATTCAAAACAGTTTTCTTTAAATTTTTTTTTTTTTTTTTTTGTAGAAAAGCTGTAAATGTATTTGGATTCTCATGAGTTGTAGCTAATTTGGTAAAGTGATATTTCGGTGTGTGGCTTTCTTCCTTAAAGTCTGAGGATGACTCTGTGCGACAGTGTGACTCTGCTCATTCAGAATGAAGAGTAATAACACTCGTGAAAGTACTGAGATCATAAATTGTTTTCTCCATCCTCCCCAGTTACTGGTCACTGTCCCTGTATGTGAAGCTTTTTCCCTGCATTCCCCTTGGCAGGGATCCTGTATTGTGATGGGCCAGAGCCCACTTTTCTAGAGCGCCTTGAGCAGAGTTATCCTCCCATACTTGGGTTTTTAGCCTTTGCTGGTCAGCCATGTGTCCCCCGAGGAGGATGCCTCGGTTTAAACATGCTGATCTTGTAAATGAGAAAGATAGGTTTTAGCAGCATATTTTTTAAAATATGAAATTTCAGTAACAGAGATACAAAAGACTCATCCTGCAGCTTTACATAAGATTACAATTGGAGTAAAGAAATACGATGATGCACAAGATCTGGGAAAGTGTCAGTTAATTAGGCAGGGCCCCGGTGGGGGAGGAGACAGAGTATCTCTGTTCTTTCATATTCCAATTTAAAGAAAGGAAAAAGGGAAGTGAATGTATAGGTGTATGGCATTTTTGTGAATTTGAGATTCCAGATTGATGAACTCCTAGTGATCACTACTAGGTTTTGTTGTTGTTGGGGTTTTTTTGACTTTTTTTTCTGATACCAAGGATCAAACTCAGGAGCTTGTGTTTGCCGCCCAGGTGCAGTGTCACTGAGCTACATCTCTTGCTTTTGAAAATCCCTACCAATGCTTTTATAGCTTTTTGTGGAGTCACTTGTAATAATTACATTTTCTTTTGCTTACCATGATTTCTGTAAAGAATCAATACCGGTTTCATAAGCAGGCTTAATGCTGGTACTTTTCATTTGTATTATTAAATGTTATTCTCAGGCTCTGCAGTTTTTGCACAAACTCCTATCTCAGATTACCATAGATATATTCTTTATTGATTGGGAGCGGCCTAAAGGAAAAATTCTTCAAGCTGTTGAAGGTAATTGGAATAAACATCTGTACCAGAATTTTTTTGCTACCTTTACAGAGCAGACAGGTGAAGGGCTCTAACTCATTTTCTCTTCATGACCAGGGGAGGGTGGTGTGCGGAGTTCAACTGTTCCTGTGAGCATTTGGAGAACATATTTTGTAGCAAATGAATGGAATGAGATTCAGACTGTGAGAAAAATTAATCCACTGTTTCAAGTACTAACTGTGCTCTTCTTTTTGGAGGTAAAAAGCATGTGATACAACTGTATGCAACTTAGTGGTGCCTTATAAATGTTAATATAATTCAGGCTAGTTTTCATGACAATGAAAGTTTTTTTACAGGTTTAACATTATAAAAACATCAAAAACGGAGTAGGTTTGAGAAAATTGTGGTATCCTCTACCTTTCTCTTTTTCTCATAAAACAGAAAAAAATTTTTAAATAAAAAATTATAGCAAAATCCCCAAAAAACTTGCTACTTAGCCATTTTTAAGTATATATTCTTTATTCACTGTTATGCAAATCCCTCACCACCAACCTGACAGAAAACTTCTGAAAGCCTTTATTCTACTAGGGTCTGAGTCATGTAGGTAAATGTAATTATACAAACTAAACTTACTTAACCATAAGGTATATTCTCCAGAAGATAATTTTAAATATACTGTTCTAAAGTATAGGAAATATTTAGTACTTAGCACATACATATTAAAGTATTTAGTATTTAGCATGGCACATGGTAAATACTCATGAAATGCTGGGTTTTGGTTTATTAGAAGATAGATTTATTCTTTTTTATTTCTTTTGATACTTGGGACTGAACTCAGGGCCTTGTGCTTATCAGGGAGGCGCTATGCTGCTGAACTGCATCTCTCCCAAAAAGTTTATTCTTTTATTGAAAATATTCAAGTTTTGTCAGTGTAAGGACAAAAAGATTATTTGGCCTTTAGTCATATTGAGAAAAAAAAATACCCTAACTAAATATTTTAATGACTTTCTAATTAAAATAATGGATAATTATTTTTACCTAGATTTTCTACTGTTTGCAAATTTAAATATTTTTTTTTTAAGTGAGAAGTAGAGGATTATTTCATTTGGAGTGTAGGAACATTTTCTTTATCCATGTTTGTTTAAATTATTTTTCATTTTTACTTCAGATCGTGGGATTCAAGAACTTAGCATTAATGGACACATCCTCTAGTCTTTCCAGAAGTCCGTCTAGCTACATACCTCCTTATAGCCGAATACTGAGGTATGCTGTATCTACTGCTCTTTGGCTGGTCATTGGAGTTACACAGGTGAGAAGAGATTAGACTTTTTTTTTTTTTGGAGTCAGGGTCTTGCTTTGTAGTTCAGGTTGGCTCTGAGCTCAACCTCAAACTCACATCACAGCAATCCTCCTGCCTCTGCCTCCCGAGTGCTGGGATGACAGGCGTGAGCCACCATGCCCGGCACTGTGGTATGTGGTACTGATTGTTGCTGGGCGTGAGTCTCCACGCCCACTATTGTATGTGGTTACGGGAATTGAATCCGGGCCCTTGTGCTTGCCAGACAGGTGCCAGAACCACTGAGCTAAATCCTCGGCCCCAAAGAGATTATACTTTTAAGTAGCATTGCCTCTCAATAACTGCTTGAATACTGATTACCTTTAAACATTGACTTCATAGCAGGAAAATGACAAGAAGAATGGTAATAACAGCTAATTCTTATATTATAATCTAGCCAGTGTTAATTAATTATACATGGTAACTACTAATCTTTACCTAATTAGCCCTTAGACATAGTTGTTTTCCTGCTCATCTTACAGGTGAGGAAACTTGAAGCACAACAAGGTAATTACTAGCTCTAGGAGCTGGCAGAACTGGAATTTGAACCCAGGCAGCTTGATTTCAGTTTTCATTCTTGTCAGTAGTGGCCTCTGAAGGGTCTTTCAGATCTACATCTTCAGAGTCAGGACAGACCCCTTGTCTAGTTTAACAGTAACTACAGTGACTGTTGTGCTACTCTAAGCATTTTCTTTTCCTTTGCAACATAGCTTATTGTCACTTATATTTATGTATCATTAATCTCACTCAAATTACTAGTACCTCTGGGCAAATTTTCCCTGAAGTATAGATTGAATGACTAAACCTAAAAGTCAATCTTTTCTGCCTCAGGGTCTTATGGCTGTGGCACAAATTCTTTTCTATACTTATTTTTCTTTTCTTACAAGTTAAAAAAGAAAAGAAAAACAGTAGTGGCTAAAGCACTTCACTGTAATATCTACTCTTCTTTCCCTTGCTTTCAGCTACTACCATGAACAGAAACAGCTTTTTTCTTTGATTAATAATTCCTTTAGGCTGGATGTGCTGGTTCACGCCTGTTATCCCAGCACTTGGGAGGCAGAGGCAGGAGGATTGTTGTGAGTTCGAGGCTCCTCTGGGCTACATAGAGAGTTCAGGGCCAGTCTGAACTATAAAGCAAGACCCTATCTCAAAAAAAAAGCTAAAAATAAAAATTTTTTTCCTTAAACTGTTATAATCAACAAATAAAATGAATCCCCTAGAAAGACTAGGATTAACTTCCTATTCCCTGTCTGATATCTACCCCAAACACCTGTTTTTAAAGATCTTTTAGCATTAAAGTTCTCCCTCTAAGCCCAGTATTAAAGTTCTTTCAGGAAAGCTTGTTCTTTTTTCTCAGATATTAGCAAACTTACTAAAGGTGGGAGGGGAAAAATAGCCCCTGCACACCAAGGTTGGACCAAGTGAAAGCAGGAAAAGAAATGTGCCCTGAGCCCAAGGGTGGGCCATCCTGCAAGTGGGCACACAGTGGGTGGAACTTGTTCCCACACAGTTAGGTCTAGATAGTGTTTTATAACCTGAGAATTGACTTTGTAAGCTTAACTTTACTACAAACTGATATTTGTCCAGAATTGCAGCTACAGAAATAGAGCTCATGAGAGTGAGTTAACACTCAGAAATTAGAATATGGAGTTAGATGGGGGTCAAGAGTATGGGTTTGGTGCTTATTAGTAATGTAACAGGAAGGGAATATTCTATACATATACCAGCATGTTCTGTGACTACACCAGGTTCATCTGATTGTAGAGAATTGAAAGGAACACCATTGGAAGCTTTTCATATTCAGTTGCATATAACAAAAACAAAAACAAAACAGAGATGACTGGCTGAAATAAAGAGAACTTCATCTCACCCAAGAAACAAAAAAATCAGAGGGTAGCAGTGCTGGGCAGTGATGGCCTGGTGGTCATCAGGCCAAGGAGACTGTCAGCCAGGTCACCTTGTCTTATGAGGGCTGATGTGGTTGGAAGTCGGGAAGACAAACTCTTCAGCCTGTCTCTAGAGTCTTCTAGAAGGGCCACTTGACACCTCCTTGGCCAGAGTTTTATCATGGCGGACGCCACCATCCAGTGTCACTCTTAGCTTACTTTGCTGTCATACTGCCAGGAAGACATTTCTTTCCATGGAAGTCTCTCAAGATTATGCTTGAGTGCTCTTTCCTTGAGTATCTTGGTTTTTTTATGTGTCTAAACTCTTCTAAATTGTAGCAATCAGCCAGGCTTTATTGTTGACTTTTCACTTCCCTTAACCCAGCATCTTCAGCTTTTGTGTGGTGTTATCTAATTTAATTTTTAAACTTTGCTGCTGTTTTTCATGTTCTGCAGAGGGTTTTGGAAATATACACATAAAGTGTGTGGGATAGCTAGGTTTGGTGGCCTACAACAATGTAGACCTCACACTCAGGAGACCAAGGCAAGAGGTTTGCAAGGTCCAGGGTACATAATGAGTTCATCAGCCTGGTCTTTATAGAGAGACCCTGTCTCAAAGATCATAGTAATGATAATTACCCTTGTCATTGTCATCAACTTCTGCACATTCACTTATTCATTCATTCCCATGGATATTAGCCTTTAGGAATCATTAAAGTGTTCTTGGTGAGAATTGTGTTCTTGGTTAAAACTTCTTTTTTCTTAAAATACTACAGTTTGGCTGTAAAAGAAGGTTGAAATCTTAAAATCTATGATGCATGAATTTGTCTTAATCTTTCAGATCATATTCTTTGCTGGATTTTATGAGAGATTCATAGAGGATAAAATTCGACAGTTCATTGACTTATGCTCAGTGAGCAATGTAAGTACTTCTTAGCTTTTTCTTGCAACTTTTACTTTTCCCTTTTTAAAGGTCATGAGTACATTAAGAGAGGCTTTAAAAGTGATTGGATTTTTAGTCTTAATTGTCTGTAAGTCAAGAGATAGTTATAATGATCTACAAGTTAATACTTAACTGCCAAGTGAGCTCAGTGGCCCTGTACCTGCTTTGCAAGTGCAACATCCTGAGTTCAGTCTCCAGTACCAAAAAAAAAAAAAAAGAGAGAGAAGATTTAACTTCCTAAGTTCTTTTTTTCTTTTTTTGCGATATTTCTTTATAAATTGTTTATGCTGCCAAATAATTCATTCATCTAATAGTCCTTGACAAATTTTATATATATATCAAAATTTCTTCCTTTCTTGGAAAATTTTTAAAATATCCTATCCACTTGTTTTTAAAAATTGTCCATGTTTACCTTATTATCCTTCTATATATATTTCCAAGAATTCAGTCCTCATTATTTTGGTATAAAGGAAAGCATTTTACAAAAAACTTAATTTGTAATTTTGTAAATGAGTTGCTAATTGTTCCTTTTTCTTCCTTCTTTAATAGATATCAGTGTTTTTGTTATCTTACAAATGTTTTGGATATTATATTCATGGCAGATCGATACATGGGCATGCGGATACTAATATGGAAGAAATGAATATGAATCTTAAAAGAGAAGCGGTATGAGTATTTTATATTTTTTTATTTTTAATTTGGGAGATGAGTTTTCTTTTCTTTTGGTACCAGAGACTGAACTCAGTACTTTGAGCTTGCAAGGCAGGCACGATGCCACTGAGCTAAATCCCAAGCTCCTCAGTTTTCTTTTCTTATTCTCAAAGACTATAAATAGATTAGTTTTCAGAGAGGAAAAACAAGAATGGAGATAGTCATTTGATCTCATGTAGAAAACTTTCAAGACGTCTCAACATACACAGTCACTAATCCTTTTTTTTAAATTTATTTTTATTGCTAGGATTTATGATAACTTTTTAAAATAACCCTTATAGATACATTTTGAAAAACTGTTAAGATAGCTTGAGTATAGGTAAAGGGAATCTAATTTTATCCTACAGTTCCTGTGTGAACTACATTTCAGAGTAAACAAATGATACAAAGGAAAGTTCTTCCTTAAAGAAAAAAGTAAAAGGAATTTTAGGTTAGAAAATTACCATGAGTTAGTACTGGCTTCCATCATCAGTGAAAGCTCAAACAAGGGAGCATTGATGGGAACTTTATGATGAGGGATCAGACTGACATACTGTGCCCACAATGACTCAAGTTTATGCAAATAAAAATGAGGAAAGGTGACAGTATACACATCCCGATGTGATGCAGTGGAAAGGCCAAATCAACAAAGCATTCATGCCTCAAAATGTTGAGACTGACTGTAGTCAAGCCTGTAGCTCTTGTCACTGTTTCACAGGAAGTACAAGGAATAATGTGGCAAATTAAAGAGGAACATAGAGGAAGTAATTAGCCTACATCCGACATATGACAGTGACTTTTTAAAAATGGTACTAGGGATAGAATCCAGGGTCATCACACTGAGCTGCATCCCTGTCCATTTTTTGATTTTTTATTTTGACAAGGACTCACTGAGTTGCCCCAGTTATGCTTAAAACTACATCTTGGAAACAACCAAAGTGTCCATCAACTGGAGACTGGATAAAAAAGCTGTGGTTCTTCTACAGGATGGAGTATTACTCTGCCATAAAAAATGATAGGTTTGAATCATTTATACTTAAATGGACATACCTTGAGGATAGCCTCAGATAGGTACATATTGCATCTTTTTTCTGGTATGAGAAAATAAAGATGTAAATGAGTCCTAGAATTGTATGTTATATATTGTGAAATAGAAAATACTCAAAGTATAATAGGGTGAAGGGGGAAAAATAATGAGATTATAACAAAAGAGTAAGGAAACAAATTTTATGTATATGGGGGGGTGGTAGGGTGGGTAGGGCTATTGGGAAAAAATGAGAATTAAGTTGTGTCTTATACTGGTACAGACCCCCATTATGGAGTGCAATCATGATGTGTGTATGTAAT
>PVIR01025217.1:0-25109 GCA_004026965.1 Petromus typicus | reverse complement strand
GTAAGATTCAAATCAGAGCCACCACACAGCAAAATATTTGAATTAGGGCTTCATCACAAACATGTTAAACATACACTAACATAATTATAACAACTTTAACATCATAACTCTAACATCTTCTTTCCTAGGACCTTCCTTCCCTTAAGATCTTGCCTGCAAAAACCCAAGGCAGCCAAAAGAATTACCGTTTGTTTTCTGACAGTAAGCTCTTCACTAGCCTTCCTAGAGTATTTACTAAAAAGAATTACAAACCACACTGGTACTGCTAAGTCAGGAGGATCACAGACTGAAGCTGCCCCTGGGCAACTAACTCTATGTGACACAGACAGACCTTAAAACAGTAATTTTAAAAAAGAAGTAGGGGTGTAGATAGCATGATCCCTGGGTTCAATCCTCAATAACCCCTAACACACATACTTACACATAAAGAAAACAAGAGCTTATCATTGTGAATCCTTCCACTGTCCTTTACACACACACACACACACCCTTAACAACTAGGAGTATTGGTTTATGAAAGATCTGAAAGCCATTCCTCTGTGAAGTAATCATCAGAAGATAAGGGGCTCTCCCAGTCTCTGGGAAGACAGAGTCCTAATCTTGGTAACTGACAACAGATAGTAACTAGCCTGAAAAGCATTTACATTCTTACATACTTAACATTCACAGACAAGCCCTTGATAATTTTGTAGTTCCCCTACCCTGCTGAACTCTGGATGCCTCATTTTCCTTCAGAGATGCACAGTCACTTCTGTACAGTCTAAAGTTAAATTCAGTTCATACTAGACCCTTTTCTTTATTGCACTGCTTATTATATTACTGATTTAAATTGGTCCTTACTATTTTAGTATTCAGCTTTAACAATTCCCAGAATAAGGTACAGGCATGAAGTGCAGAGCTACTTCCCAATAAATCCACCATAAATTGAAAATAACATAAGTCAAAAATGCACTTAACATACTTAACCTACTGAGCCTCATAGCTTAGTAGTAGAGTACATGATAAAATATTAGTTGTTTGCCCTCGTGATTGGCTACCTGAAGGCTGTAGCACATTGCTCCTGTCCAGCATCATGAGAGAGTATCAAACTACATTATTACTAGCCCCAAATAAGAATAAAATCTCAAATTTGAGGGCCAGGGATTTAGCTCAGTGGTTCCACACCTGTCTTGCAAGTGCAAGGGCCCGGGCTTGAACCCCTGGTAACCACATACAATATTGGGTGCAGAGACTCACACCCAGCAACAATCACTACCACATTCCACAGTGCCAGGTATGGTGGCTCATACCTGTAAGCCCAGCACTTGGGTTAGGAGGTTGAAACAGGAGCATCACCATTGGTTTGAGGCCTGTCTAGCTAGGCCTCAAACTCTAGGGATTTCAAGGCCAATCTGAACTACCTGTGAGACTTTGTCTCAAAAATAAAAAAGAAAAGAAGAAAAATAAACTATCATAAGTCAGGGAAGTCTGTATTCAATAAATATTAAATGAAAGAAAATATACTGATAATTGTAATAGGTTGATGGCAAAAGTCACACAAAATTGAGACCACAAATGATGGGGTTAACAGGCAATCATGATTTATATCATTCTTCAGTGATGTTTTCAGAAAAAGTCTAAGAAAATAACAGTGATACATTTTTAAAGTTCTAATTTTTGCAGAAAAAAAAAGAAAGTTTAGATCATTTCTTACCTGAAGTCAAATTTCTAGCTGTACTTTGTGATTTCTGCATTTCAGTAGATTTAAAATCGAGGGATCTCTGCATTATCTTTAGTTCTTGATTTGTGACAGAAGATAGCTCTTTCATATGATTTATATTCTGTATTTTGTGAGAAAGAAAAATAGAAAAAATTCTATTGACTTAACTTTTCATAAAACCATTGGGAAACACTATTAGGATGAAATGTTTGATTAGTTATTAGTTTTTGAATATATGACTCAATTTTGATGTTTTATAGAACAGTAAGATTTAAAGTCTTGTTTTCTGAATAAGAAAGACTAAATACCTTTCTTTTTTAATTTGCTTTATCTCACAGTGGAAAAAAATTAAACTTCATTATTTTAGGAACTGAGAGTAGTGGTTTTTGTTTTATTTTCCAAATTAGCAATCTGTAATAAAATGTATGCATTTTAAGTACAGTTTGGGTTCTAACAAATGCACACACCTGTTTAACAACTTCGTGGTTACTACATGGATCACTATCTCAGGGGATCCCTATGTTTATGACCAATCCTTGTTCACCAGCCCCCAGAGTACTTCACTTCTCTGTTTTATCTGCTTATAGAAGGTCATGTAAGTGGAATCATAGTACATGAAATTCTGAGCCTGGATTCTTTTGCTCAACATAATATTTTTAAGATTCATCCATAACACTGTATAACTCAGTCACTGCTTCCTTTTTCCAGACAATATTACATTATATGGATTTATCCCTATTTATTCATTCACTTCTCAGTTGACAGTCACTTGGAATACTTTCAGTTTTAGCCTATTTCCCAACAAAGCTGGTATAAATACCCATGTATTGCTTTTGTGGACCCATATTTTCTTTTGTCTTTGATAAATGACTGAGATTTACTGCTGGATCTTATGGTAGGTCCATATTTAATCTATAAGAAATGGCTAGTTTCTGAAAGCAGTGTATCAGAGTTTCAGCTGCTTAATATTCTTGTCAGATATCATCAGTCTTTGGGGGGTGAGTAAGAGGGTAGATAATAGAGGATGAATCCTAGGCCTTGTATATGACAGGCAAATGCTTGACAACTAAGCCACAACCTAGGCCCTTACAACCAGTTTTAACTCTGACCATTTTAGTGGGTTGTACTGCTATCTCACTGTGGTTTTAACTTGAATGGCCCTAACAGTAACCTGTATGGTTCTATTAGTGTCAGACTTTTTTATGTACATATTGACCATTTGAATATCTAATTCACTGGCTTGTCTTCTAATTCATGAATTGTAAAACTTCTTTATATATTTTGGTCATAAGATTTTAGAAAAAACTATTGGCAATGTTTTATTCATATATGTGGCTTGCCTTTTCATTTTCTTACTGATGTCTTATAAAGACTACAAGTTTTTAATGTTGATGAAGTTTAGTGTATCTATCATTACAGTTGGAGAGGGATGTTGTTTTTAGTGTATCATCCTATTTATTCCTACTCAAAAGTTGCAAAGATTTCTTCCTACATTTTCTTCTAGAATCTTTATAGTTTTGCATTTACACTTGGGCCTGTGATACAGTTTAATTAACTGTGTGAGGTAAGGAATGAGGATTATTGTTTTCCAGGTGGATATTCACATGCTCTATAGCACCATTAAAAAAATAATCTGCTCTCTATTGTACTCTTTGTTAGAAATCAATTAATCCAACATTTATAATCTATTTGTGGACTTTCTATGTGTTGATCTCCTAATCTATATGCCTCTTTTCATGATAATACCACAAATAAATTATTGTAGCTTTATAATAAGTCTAGAAACTAAGCACTATAAATTCTCTGAATTTGTCCTTCTTTTTCTTTTTTGAGATGGGTCTCACTTTGTAGGTTAGGCTGGCCCTGAACTCAGCCTTGAACTCACAACAATCCTCCTGCCTCTACCTCCCCAGTGTGAGCTATCACACCTGGCACTGTGGTATGTGGTACTGATTGCTGGTGGGTGTGAGTCATCACGCCTGGCACTATTGTATGTTACTGGGAAGGAAGTAGCAACCTTGCACTTGCAAGGCAGGCACTGGAAGCACTGAGCTAAACCCATGGCTCTCCTTCTTTTTTTTTTTTTTTTTTTTTTTTTTTTTGCTATTTAGGTCCTTTCCGTTTCTTCAATAACTTTCATATCATTTTGTCAATATGTAAGTGAAAGCCTATTGAGTTTTGATTGAGACTGCGATGAACCTAAAAAAATGCATCTAACAATATCAAATATGCTGAGTGATATACAGGTCTACTTAGAGCTTTTCAAAATTTCCTCTGTCATATTTTGTAGTTTTCAGGGTGCAGATCTTACCAATATATTTTTAAAAAGGTTTTCTGCACATAACTCTGCATACATGGATTCTATTCCCAGGAAGTGGGCACCACCAACTCCAAACCTGCGGCACGTTTTCTTTCCCTTCAACAAGTGCCAACCAAACAACTAGCCCAGTCATGATGATGCCAACATGCAGGGAGAGAAGGTAAGCCCTGGGGAGTCAGCATCTCCACGGAGATAAAATATAGTCGGCCAGCAGAACTAACCCCAAGAAACGCCCATGGTTATCATAAAAACTACAAAGGCAGCACAAAAAGTTCACACCAAAAATGACTCCTTCATGGAAGGCCAGATTAGAGAAGATCAATGCAGACTTAGCCATATTGCCTGAAAGAGTTTAATGGGGATTCATTTAGCAGAAGGTTAAGACTGAGTCACAGAACAAGAGTAGAACAATTCCAGTTCAAGGTTTCCAGTGTCACTCTCCTGCAGTGACTGGTGTGAGAGACAGGGATGAGGGAAAGCCACAGGAAGGAGAGGGCTGCATGAGAGAACCCCTGAGACGTTTACACTCAGGCCAAGAAGCCAAAGGGCTCTACCCTCTGCGGTAAGAACACTGTGCCAGGGAATGTGGATTTAACAAGTGGATGAATCTGAAAGTACTGGCGTAAAGTCCTACATTCTGGTTGAATCCTGAGCCCATTTCCTAAACCCAGCAGAAAACAGTGGTCTGATTACATTCACCATCTAGGAAGTGGGCAAGGACACATCTTGGCTTTGATGCTTATTACAGTCTAGAATATATGGAGAGAGGGCGCTCTGCAGCAGGAGCACCTCACAGACCAACAGACCGTAAATGACAATAGAGAACATCATGACTTGCTGGATTTCAAGACTGCAGAATCTGGAAAGAAACCACTCACTCAGAGGAATTTTTTAAGTCAATTTTTCCTTTGTCTTTGCACTAGAACTCAAAATTTTATTGCTACAGCCAAAGCAGCACAGTTGTTATTAATTGATTTTCTTGGTATGACAATATCTGAATTCCTTTGATATCATTAGCATACTGCAGTCCGTTCCTGGGGAAGTAAGTGCTAGACCAAATACAGAGCAGTGTCCCCTTCCAGATAAACAGATGTGGTTGGTGAAAGGTTAAAGTATGGAAAGCTCGTCCTGCTCATAATTGAGCTCTGTGCCCTTTTTCTGGGTAATTTATCAATGTAGTAACTGAACAAGATCCTGTCTCAAATTAAAACTAAAAAAGGGTTGGGGGATGCAGTGTAATGTCTAGATTCTGTATTCATTTCTCATTTGTGCACTATAAAAGTGCTGAAATGCTGTCATGACATGAAAAAGTCCAAAAAACATGGTGATCTGACAGTATCTCAAGGTAAAGAGTGTCTTATGAGATCTTTTCCTTTCCCTACATGTTTATGTCAACTGTTATCCAATTAAAACTGTGCACTGTCTTTTCATTACTGTGATAACCAAGGAAGTAGGCATTAGGCAAGAATAGGCTCACTTTTAAAATTTTTATTATCACTTTATTAACGTCATATATGTATACATAACACTTGTTAATTCTTTCTACTTCCCTCTCCTCTATCCCTTGGTCCCCTTGTAGTCTTAAAACACTACAAATATTCAAAGCATCTTGGTGCTGGTTTTTTTGTTTGTTTGTTTGTGTGTGTGTGTGTGTGTGTGACAAGGTCTCACTTTTTGTAGTTCAGGCTGGCCCTGAGCTCATGATGTAGCCCAGGTGAGCCTCAAACTCATAGCGATCTTCCTGCCTCTGCCTCCCGAGTGCTGGGAACATAGGCATGAGCCACCACATCTAGCATTGTGTGTGTACCTGGGATCGAACTAGGAACCTCTGAGCTAAACCCCCGGACCTCCCAAAAAGCATCATGTATTTTTACACCTGTAGTACCACACACATAGTAGATGCTTGATAAACATTTTTGATAAATCAAGATACTCATTAGGTTCACACAGAAGAAAAACTATAATGTAAAAATACAGTGAACATTTTCCAACATGTCTAGATATTGAAATTTTGTAAATGAATGTTCCGTAAGTTCAGATAATGTAACAATGAGGAAAATGTAATGAATATAAGTGCATCAGTGCTAAATACTGATATTATACATGCCATTGTTTTATTGCCAATTACCTAAGATTTTGCTTGAGAGATAAAAATTAATAGAGCAAAGGAATAAAATGGCAAAAAAGAAAATGTAACAAAAACAGTTGAAGTAAGCAGACATAATAATGAGCCTTCTAGTTTTTCAGTATTTGTATTTGGAAAATTAATCACAGTAAAAATAATGAGGACATCAAGACAAGCATATGGTACTTACTCTACTACACTGCTCCAAAAGTGCAACAATGCTGGCTTCTAACTGCGCCTTCCGCTCCAGTTCCTGATTCTTAGTTTCCTCAAAAGTGTCTATGAAAGCTGCCAATTGAAAAACATGATAAAAGAGGCTACTGTTGATGTAGCTGGCTTAATACTGGGTAAACTCTGCTCTCTAGGTCTTCGGAATACTTTTTAGAAATTCAAAACAATATAAATTTTAAACTACCATTGTTTACTTTTTTATTAATACCAAAATGATTACTCAAATTGATTTTTTATATTTTCAAACTCTTAAAGCCTATTACAATTTTGATATGGATAAACTAAAAGTTAAAAATATAGACTTAAGAAACAGCTGAGAAAAATGGCGATAAAAATGCAAATTTTACTTTTAATGCTGGGTTAATCTCAAACTAAGTTTAATAATTTAGTCAGGTCATAAATAAATATTCCAGGAATCATTTTTATTTGTCTAACATAGAAAAGGCACATAATATTGGTTATACTGTTCAAGTACTACTATGAAACTTCCAAAGACTGAACATTTTTAGTCAAAAATTTTACTATTAACACAGGATAAACATCAACCCACTCCTGTAGTGGATTTCCATTATACTTTTTCATATTTTAATGTATTTCTAATTGAAATAGTCTCCAGAAAAACATCTTTATTGAAATCAAAAAATTCTAAACTAAATATTCTTTACTGTCCTGCTCCAGCACTTAATTACAGGTCTTAGAAATGAATATGCTGTTTTCCAGGTAGCAGCTAGTGATTTCAAACTCTGTGGAGCCATCATATACCATTCCTTCATCTTGCTCCTTTAAACAAGAATACTTATTTTTTAAAAATAAAACAATATTGATTTTGAGATAATCTGATACTTGCTGAGACTGTAAAGAAACATTAACTTTATTTCAAAATTAAAGCTAACAATTACAATTTTATATCACTCTTTGAGGGCCTATAAAAGAGACAATAATTCAAAAAGTCAGTAATAAATACATGTAATTTAAAAAATTATATATGTATAATTTAAGTTTAACCCATTCAAAAAGTTAATTATTTTTTTAAAAAAGAATGAAAAACTAACAGAAGGCCAATAGAGCTACAGTTGATGAAAGAGTCAATATCAACAGTAGAAGTGAGGGCTTAAATAATGAGGTATTTTGAAAAGCTAAGATCTGAATGATATTAAAGGTAAGTATAATAAAACATATATAAAAGCACAATCAGCATTCAATCAGTAAGTGGTCTACTGGTTCCCTCTGCATTGACTGAATATAAGGACTACCATTAGAATCTATTCCCAACATACAAATATTCATAAGCCTTTACAATGTACAAGACTATGTGACCTATACAAACACTACAACTATACACACTTTCTTGGAAATCTCTACTCAATCAAAACTTTTGCTAAATTTAGATATTCTTCAAGACAAAATACCTTGAATGTCTACAGTTTGTATTTACTAGACAGTGTATTTCTGTAAAATGAGACCTCTATGGTCTCATTTTTTTCTAAATGAACAGCACTGTAAGAATAGATTTTTATATTTGTAAATTATCACTTACTATCCATATTTTCTTCCCTCTTTTTTAATTCCTTGTATTTCTGATTCATTTCACCTGTAATAAATACAAAATATAACATTACTTTCAAAAATTCTAGTCATAATACTCTAAATTAGAAATATCTCATAGCATGTCTTAATGCCTTGGTGACTGAGTATTTTACATCATTTACATTGATTTACAGAGCTTTTTTTTTTTAGTGGAACAGGGTACTGAACTGAGGCCCTTTTCACTAAGCTCCATCCCCTTCATTTTTTTTCTTTTGAGCAAGGGTCTCACTAGGTTGTTCAGGCAAGGCTCCAACCTGCCATCTTTCTGCCTCAGCTCCAAGAGTACTGCAACTGCAGGTGTATGCTGTTAAAAGCAATTATACATTTGTGTTCTGATTACTACTTAAATCAATGTAACTTTAAAAATTAATCACGATTGGAAAAAATGTACAAGGTTGTTCAACCTACAAAAATATGACCAGTAACAGGAAGTCTAAATTCAAAGGAGGTCCCTTCTATCCATAGAGTCACAAGAAAAATTGAAGAACTTAGAGCCTAGGAATTAATAAATAATTTAAATTTAAATCTAAACATACCAATGAATAATTAAAACATACAAAAAACATAGAATGTTATCTGTACCAGCATAGATAACTAATCTAGTATGGAGACTTTGTGAAGTGTTCCCCAAGAAAGTAAAATTTATGCTATATTTTAATGAATGAATATGAGTAACCTTTCAGTGAAATTGTTCTCACTAAGATTCTGGCTGCTTAATTATGAAACCCAAAAGGTAACTTTCAGTTTTTATTCTGTAAGATTTATCACTAATGACAGACATAGCCTTTCCATTTTATTCATTCTGTTTTTGCTTTTGCTATAAGTGGGGCAATTCTTTGGTTTTTCACACTCTCAAATCATTTTCGACATCCTCTTCATAGGTTTCCTCTTCATTTAAATTCGAGTTCTCGTAACTGATTTTATGCTCCATTATATTCATAGAAATATTCATTCTTGTGATTTAAAAACTCTTAAATTTGACCTTTTCTCTAATTTTCAAGTTCTCTCATCCACATTCGTTCATGAATAATACATTCATTTGGATGCTTTTCAGGATATTATGAAACTTAATATATCCACAATTAAGGCCATCAGTCTTTAGCTCTCAAAGTCTACACCCCTAACCTTATTCCCTACTAATCCAAATATCCTCATTACCTACTTATCATTCAAGTCAGAAACCCAGAAAACTTCTCTCCCTGCTCCTTCAACCCCAGTCTCCTACAGTGGACACACTGAGCTGGAAGGCATATCTGGTCAGTTTCTGCAGCTGCTGAGGTGGATGGCTGGGAGAGACAGGACAGATCTCCCACACAGCTTGGCAAACTTCAAAAACACTTCCACATCACTGCTAAGAAGTATGGGCAGGGCATTAGTGAACTGGTCTCTTTTGTGATTTCTCAGTAGAAGATTAGTTATCTCTGCTGCCCAGATATGAGCAGGTAAGGTAAAGTACAAAAATAACATGTTACCAAATCCATTCTTATATTCTATGTTGCATGAAAAGATCACAGAGAAGGAAGTAAGTCAGAATATCACACTGGAGGTGAAGTAGATAGAAGTAGGATCTCCAATAAGGACACCAAAGAAGACAGAAAGAACATGATGATAAAACAGCGCTGATTTGGGAGATGCCTCTCATCCTGAGCCTCTACATCCATCTAATTATCCCATACTATTAACTGAGGATTCACCATGTGCCAGATACTATTATAGGTGCTGCAATTTTAAAAAAAAAAATTTACAAGGGAATTCCTACTCTGTCCTCATAGGCCTTAAAATCTACTTATTAGGTTTACAAATACAAAAAGGTACATAAGTGTTGTAGCTACGTCATATGTGAAGTGCTATGATAATTAGACAGCAGAGATCAGAAGTTTTCACACAGAAATCTCACTGGTAAAGTTGTGTCAGACAAGGTGGGAATTATAGGAATAACATATTTTCCTTCAAAAGTTTTATTTAATATGTGATACATACATGTATCACTATCCTATTATAAATTATGTAATCATTATGGACTATACACATGTACTGATAAAAAATACATTTAAAAAATTTTATATGTCTAATACAACAAGACAAAAATGTAAAATACATAGAAAGATACCCTACAAACGTGGGCCTTACTCCCATCTCATGTAGGAAAGAAAACTATCCTCACTGGAAGAAAGTTTTATATGACATTAAATTCTCTAATATCTTTGTCAAAGATGAGGTGGCTCAGTGTATCTGTAGTAGCTTCTGGATCTTCTAGTCTACTTCATTGATCCTCAGGTCTGTTACTTTGCCAGTACCATGCAGTTTTTATGACAGTGGCTTTATAGTATAGTTTCAGGTTCAGAGTTGTAATACACGCCCCCCACCATGTCCCCGTTGCTTAGAATTGTTTGAATCATTTATACTTAAATGGACATACCTTGAGGATATCCTCATAAGTGAAATAAATAGGTCATAGATAGGTAAATATCACATCTTTTCTCTGGTATGAGAAAATAAAGATGTAAATGAGTTCTAGAATTGTATGTTATGTATTGCGAAATAGAAAATACTCAAAGTGAAATAGGGTGAAGGAGGAAGAATAATGATATTATAACAGAAAAGAAAGGAAACAAAGTTTATGTATGTATATAGGGTGTGGGGGTGGTAGGGTGGGTAGGGCTATGGGAAAAAATGAGAATTAAGTTGTCTTATATTGGTACAAATCCCCATTGTGGAGTACAATTATGATGTGTATATGTAATGTACCAATAAATATTTCAATTAAAAAAATTCTCTAATATCACATGATATTGATACTCTTGACTCAGGTTTATGGGATAGAAGCAGTTCTGATTCCAGGGAACTCTTCCTTCTTCTCTCTTGATGAGTAAACAAGACGGTATGTCCTAGTGATTCCTTGGCCTCCACACTGGCAAGACTACTGACTTTGGAGTTGAATGGGCAACAGAAAACAAAATGAGACAGATGAAGACAAGACAAAATCCACAGAACTTCTGCACATCCAGATCAGTCCCTTTCCAGCACCTGGGGTCCTTCTGAAGCAGGTTCAGTCTCCTCGTCTACTGTTTCTTATGACACGGTTTCTTGTTCTATTATCATTCTTATCATCCTATTCAGATGCAATTCTGATTCTTCTTTGTCTTTTCTAAAGTATTATGCCAAAACACTTAGGATTCTAAGAACACTATCACTTATCATAGTCTGTATTAACATTTTGGTTAATACAACCCACGATTTCAGCTACTTTCAGGGTAACAGCACATTAGTGTACACTGAGCTATTGTCTTTTTTTTTTTTTTTTTTTGAGATAGGGTCTTGCTTATTTAGTTCAAGCTGGCAGTGAGCTCGGCCTTGAACTTAGCAATCCTCCCGCCTCTGCTTCCCAAATGCTAGGATTACAGGTGTGAATCACCATGCCCAGCACTGTGGTATGTGGTTCTAATTGCTGGCAAGCTTGAGTCACCATCCCTGGCATTGTTGTATGTGGTTACCAGGGATTGGACCTGGGCCCTTGCATTTACAAGGCAGGCACCAAGAATCACTGAGCTAAATCCCCCACCCACTGAGCTACTGTATTAACACCCTTGAACATTTTCATATATTTTAGTATCTCAGACCACTTCTTTTTCCCTGGCTTCGACTTCAATTTTAATTAGTTTGGGGATCCTATTAAATTCCTCTTTCTATATTTAGTCTATCTTTTCTATTCTTTACACATACTATTATAAGTATTTCAAATACTGTGGAATTCCTCTGTTAAAATGACTGTATATAATGTTTTAAAGTAACATGATGCTTTAGCATCATCCAACTGACCAATTACATATTCTCTACAAAGTAGTTTAAAGTTCAGCAGAAAAGTATCTTTACAACTATGGAGACAAGGTCAGATAACTATACTTCTAAACCCACTTTTTAAAGTATGACAAAAACTTTCTCAATATCTAAGCATTAAACTACAGTTAAAAGCCTTACTATTATTGTTTATCTAAAGAAAACAAAGACTATGTGGAAATTTATTTGATTAGAGTAATGCCAATAATATCACCCAGAATAATCAGCAGTCCTCAATATGTGCTAAACACAACTTAAGGCCATTAATTATCATAAAAGCATGGGTTATTAAACATCAGTACAAATCAAGATGATTTGCTGAAACATGAATTATTGAGCTCTATCCTATGATTTAACAGGTCTCAAAAATGTGCATTTCTAATGAGTTTCATTGGTTCTGATGTTCCTGGTGTAGAGATCATTTCATGACTCTAATGGAAATTTTAAAAATGAAGTTCAAGCTGTTCCCACTTTGAAAAATAATGATTTGCTTTTCTTCATCAGATGTACCCTGAAAATCCACAAAATGCAAGAGATATATGTGATTTAAAATCCCAGATTAAAAATATACCTTCTTGATACTTTCTAACATATACTTAGAAAGTTTTAGACATAAGTGAATGTGATTAGTTAATAATCAATAATTAATACATAAGAGAACTTTTCATGAGTGATAGTCTGAGTCAGAAATGCACACATTCACTTCATCCTCACAATAACACTAGGAGGTAGGAACTATGACTATTTGTCTTTTAAAGATGAGGAAACTCAAGTTTAAAAACAATGGCTAAATAGCATGACTGAGATGAAACAGTAGGAGTAGTAAGTTCTACATTTGAATCAAGGAATTCTGGTTACAGAAAATGTTATCAAAATTACTCTGCTTTTTTTGGTAAATAACCGACAAATAAAAGCTCCTAACCTGGACATGAACTCAGTATGAGGAAGGATCTATACCAAAGAGACAAACTGTATTTTAAACTTCTGCTACTCTTGAAAGAGAACTGTAAGTTGTGGAGCACATTATAATGAATTATTTCAGAATTCAGAGCAGTCTGGAAAGCTGACCCCCACCTCCCAAGAGGGACCTGTTTCCACTGACACTGAGTAAGCATGGAGAGAGCAGACAGCTCCAGGAAGAAACAGGATAGGCTGGCAGCACTGGCCCATGGCTACTGTAAATTGCAAAACCACAATGGGATTTTACTGTGAAAGCGACTCCTTTCCAAAGGCAAGCTGGAATTAGAAAAGAAATCCAGTGTAGCAACCGGCATACTTGAGCATATTTAATCAGATATCATTTTGGAAAAAGTTTAAGACTGAATTCTAGAACATACTGGGCTTCTGTCCTCACCTTACCACAGTGACTGAGAAGGTGGGATATGGGCACAAGAGACAGCAGTGAAGAGCACGCGGGCTGGTGATAGACATCCCTGAGAAGTTTAAGCTCAGGCCAGGAGGGTCACAGGGATTGCACGCTCTGCGATGAGATGCCAGGTGGGTAGTTGAGTGTGGCTTTTGGAAGCAGCTGGGTCTGAAAGCGCTGAAATGCCACCACTGGCTGCATCCAGCACAGCCTGAGGTGTCTCTGCTTTCCTTGTTCATCAGTGAGGCACAGGACGTGCATTGGCTTCTATGGTAACATACACGGTGCCAAACAACATGCCACATCTTGAGGTGCACACACAAGCTATCCTTGAATAGGAGTGTGGGACATCACAGACCCATATGCCAGAAAGCGAGGTGGAAAAAGCCCTGAGTCAGGGTGCAGGGAGGGATGGAAACTGGGAGCAGTCAGACTGACCATGGCCCTGGGCCGGATGCCAATGAATGACCATGCCTGGCGGGAAAGGTGGATCGGGGTGCAGAATCCACACACAACAACGTGGGTGTGCAGACACAATGCATCTTAGTCATGACTCATTATCCCTCCTCCGCATGTGCTAGATCACAAAACTGAGGGCCCTAGAAAGAAAGAACTTACTGAAAAACATGGAAGAATTTTTTTTTCTTTTTGCTTCATTTCTTTTTCTTAATTGATTTTTGGGGAGCTGGGCTTTTCTTTATCTCTCTCCCCTTTATTTTGCTTTTTTCTTTTTTGCTTGTTTGTTTCTCTGTTTCTTTTATCTAATGTTACTAATATTCTTTTATACCTTAGTAAAAATCAGCTTCATTTCTCAAATTTTACTTCAATTCCCCTTTCCCAGTTCCTCTGCTCTTACTAGTATTATTGTAAAGCTTTATTAACCTTTAGACATTTAGTTCACTTCATTTTTCTCTATTGTTAGTGGTGACATCATTGCACTCAGTAGATACTGTATGTCAGTATCTGGTTTGCCTTTGTGTCTATATTATAATTACAGATGTCTTTTCCATTGTTAAAGGTGTTATCTTTTTATTTGTTCTGATAGTATGTCAATATCCAGTTGGTTTATAGTTCCATTATTGTTGGTGATCTCACTATAATGGCTGATATGGTGTACTAATTGCTATCTACTGTATGACAATAATTGGTTTGTCTGTGTGTTAACAATACTGCAGTTAATTACTAGAGTGCTAAGCCCATAATACCGCATCATCCTCTTCCAAATGCATGCAGGCAGATGGACCTTGGAACAGAGGTAAAGGTCTATATTAGCTACACCCAGGGCACATCACTGGAAAGAAGATGCTGACTAAGGAGATCTCCATCCTAGCAACAAAGTCTTTCCACTGTAATTGACTCACAAACTTCAGCACACACACACAAACACACACACACACACACACACACACACACACACACACACAAATAGAAAAACAAAATGACAAGGACATAAAATGCCTCCAAAAACTTACAAGTTCCTCAAAACTGATCTGTGGAGCAACAGTAGAGAGAAAAACAAAATTTAAGTACCTGAATTGCATAACATAATATGAGAAGAGAAAAAAAACCACATCACTAAGGTGTTTGGCAAGCTCAAAGATAACAAAACAGATAATACTTTTAATAAATAAATTGATTACCTTAAGAAAGAAATTAATAAAAAACCTAGTTGAGCTAAACAAAATGATACAAATTATGAATGACCAGTTTGGTGAAGAATGAGAGTCCACGAAAGGCATCAAACAGAAATCGGTCAAAACTCTATTCAAAGCATGAGTAGCAGTAGTGATCAACGTGAGGAGATAGTGTGAGACTAAAACATAAGGCCACTGCAGATAACAATATACTCAGAGATAACTTAAAAGCAAAAGACATGAAAAATGATAGAACAGCTGCTAAATGAGACAAAGAAGATGAATCTAAGATTAATTAGAATTAGTGAAAAAACAAGACAGTACAAATGGCATTTACAGAAACAACAGAAGAAAACTTTCCAAATATGTGGAAATAATCCAATATACAGATAAGTGAGGCAGATAGCACCCCAAAGAGGCAAGATCGGAAAACAATGCTTGAGTGACAAATCCCAGTAAAACTCTGAGAAGTCCAAAATAGGACTAAGAAATCTGAAAAGCTATTAGAGAAAAGCAACAAATCACTCATAATGATAAACCTATTATAATTACACCAGACTTCTCAACAGTAACTTTAAAGGTAAAAAGATCTTGAAGTGTTCCAAACCCAAAATTAAACAACTTCCAACTTAGAATCATCAGAAGAGGCAGAATAAGTCACTACACATTAGTTAACATATTCCCACTACTTGAGCTACCAGTGGTTAGCTATTTAACATCAGTTGACAGAACTGAGATCAGAGGTGCCTAACAATAAGACATACAAATTATAGCCTCATTATGAATGTGTTACTGGAACGACAGGAATAATAACAATTATAAATTTGTATGCTCCAAACATCAGCACACTCAAACTCATTGAGCAAGTCATAATGGACATAAAAGATCAGAAAAACATCAACACAATTAATAGTGGTGGACTTCAGAGCTGGGGATTTGGCCCAGTGGTTGTGGTGTTTGCCTGGTAAGTTCAAGGTCCCAAGTTCAAACCTCAGAAACACATACCACAATGCCAGGCATGGTAGCTCACACCTGTAATCCTAGCACTTCGGAGGCAGAGGCAGGAGAACTTCTCTGAGTTCAAGGCTAGCCTGGGCCACATAGTGAATTCAGGGATAGCCTGAACTACAAAGTGAGATCCTGTCTCAAAACACACACACACACACACACACACACACACACACACACACACACACACACACACACACACACCAAACTAAAAATAATTACAGGAGGACTTCAATACCACAAACTGTAACAATAAAGGTGGATTACAATACCACAAAATGTAACAGTTCAACTGGACAAGTATCAGAGTGAATCAAAACCATAGATATATACAATGTCCACTCAACAACAACACAATATACATTACTCTCAGCATCATATAGAACTTCCTCCAAAACAGGACACACACTAGCCCACAAAGCATGCCAATGTACATGGAAAAGGAACAAAAATTTCCCATAGATATTATCAGATAACAGTGCAATGAAACTAGAAAAAAAAATGGCAAAAGAAACCACAAAAATTATGCAAACATATGAGAATTAATCAACATACTCTTGAATGATCAGTGGGTCACCCCAAAGACATCAGAGAGATTAGACTATTTCAAGAGTCCAGGGATAATACCAGTACAACATACTAGAACTTATGGGACACAATGAAAGAAATCTTAACAGAGAAGTTTATTGCTGTGAATGTCCACATCACAAAAACAGACAAAGTCCAAATAAACAACCTAATGATGCACTTCAGTCCTAGAAAAAAAAAATTCAAATCTAAATCTGGTACAAGGAAAAAAATTATAACAATCAGAACAGAAAATATGAAATTCACACTGAAAACAATATAATGTATCAATGAATTAAAGAGCTGGTTCTTTGAAAGAATAAACAAAGTAGACAAATCCTTAGTCAATCTTTTCAAAAAGGAAAGACCCAAATCAATACAATTAGAAAAGTTTAAATTACAATGGACATTATGGAAATCCAGAAAACTATTAGGAACTACTTGGAAAACGTGTGCTCCAATGAACTGCAGAATTCAGGATAGATTCCTAGGTACATATGAATTATCAAACCTAAACAAAGATTTGCAAATATCCAATATTGAATTATCCAATAACTGGCACTGAAACTGAAACAGTACCGAAAAACCTACAGCAAAGAAAAGTCCAGATCCACCTGCATTTGGAACTAATGTTACAAGAACTTCAGAAAAGATCAAACACCAATACTCTACAATGTAATAAAATCTAAATGGAAGAAGTACTCTCAAAGTCATTCCTATTAGCTAATATTATCATCCTGATTCCAAACAAGGATCAAACAAACAAGGATCAAACAAAAAAGGACAATACAAGCCAATCTCTTTAGTAAGCCTAGAGGCAAAAATCATCAACGAGATACTGGCAAATAATTTGCAACAAATCATCCAAAAACAAAAATCCCAGGGATGCAAGGATGGTTCAACAAAAACTAATTAATAAATGTAATTCAACATATAAATCGAAGAAAAGACAACAATCACATGATCGTATTGATAGATGTAGAAAAAAAAAAATCTTTGACAAAGTCTAACATCAACTCATGATTTAAAAAATAAACAACTGAGGGCTACGGATTTAGCTCAGGGGTTCCAGCTTCTGTCTTACAAACACAAGGTCCTGAGTTCAATCCCCGCTAACCACATACCACAATGCTGGGTGTGGTAACTCACACCCACCAGAAATCCACTTCAGTCCCAGAAAAACAATTCAAATCTAACTCTGATACAGTGCCACACAATTTCAGGTGTGGTGGTTCATGCCTGTCATCCCAGCATTCGGGAGGCAGAGGCAGGAGGACTGCTGTGAGTTCAAGGCTTGCCTGGACTACATAGTGAGTTCAGGGCCAACCTGAACTACAGAGGTAAAACCTGTCTCAAAAACAAAAGAAAATCTGAATAGGTACAAGAGAACTTATCGCAACAAAATAAAAGCCATATATGACAAGCCTACTGCCAACATCATAATATATAGGAAAAAAGTATTTTAGAGGGAAAAGAATATGAAAAGGCTGTACACTATCACCAGTTTTGTTCATGTAACTCTTCTTTTTTATTGTGAAATAGGTACATTTTATATACATATCATGATCACACTCAACATTGACAATTTGTACCAGTATATGACATGACTTCTTATTTTTCCCATTCTCCTATCTACCCTACATCTCCCCACCTCCTATATACCTAAGCTTTGTTTCATATTTTTATTACCATCACAATTATTTCTTTTCCCTCACACTTATCCCTACCTCATTTCCCTCCGAATAGTTTGTATTTTACAATATCTAATATACACTTTAGAACTCATTTACATTTTCACTTTCTCATATCAGAGAAAAGATACAGAGAAAAGATATCTGTGACCTATTTATTTCACTTATGAGAATGTACTGAAGGTACGTCCATTTGAGTATGAATGACTCAAACTTATTCTTTATGGCAGAGTAATACTCCATTCTATAGAAAAACAACATGTTCTTTATCCAGTCTCCAGTTGATGGACATTTGCATTGTTTCTAAAATTTAGCTATCACAAACCAAGCTGCTATAAACATAGGTTCACAAATATCACTGTGCTATGAATTTTTTAATTCTTTCATTATATCTCTATTGTTCAGTATCACTCTTGAAACATTACCCAGAAAAATCAGGCAAGAGAAAGAAATGAAAGGATTACATGCAGGGGGGAAAGAATTCAAATTATCTTTACTAACAGATGCCATAATACTTTGAAAGATCCAAAAAATTTCACCAACAGATTGATGGAATTAATCATCAAATTCAGCATGTTACATGACACACAGAATTAGCAAACAGAAATCAATAGCTTTCTTGCAGACCATAATGAGCCCACTAAGAAAGAAATTATGAAAACAATATAATTTAAAATACCATCAAGAGTGCACATATGTCACTGTGGTAGGATTCTTTTAATTCTTTCAGGTATTTCCCAAGCAGAGCAATAGCAGGGTCAAATGGAACCTCTAATCCCAGCTTTCTGAGGAATCTCCACACTGATTTCCACAGTGGCTGCACCAGTCTACATTCCCATCAACAGTGGAGAAGGGTTCCTTTCTCCCTGCAACAGCACTAGCATTTGTTATTGTTTGATTTCATGACAGCAGCCATTCTTTGTTGAGTGAGATAGAATCTTAGTGTTGTGTTCATCTGCATCCCTATAGTGACCAGCAATGTTGTGCATTTCTTCATGTTTCTTGCTTTCTTTACTTCATCTGAAAAACGACTGTGCATTTCAGATGCCCATTTTTGAATTGGGTCTTTCAACTGAGGGAGGCTTATTTTTTAAGTTCTTTATTCTAAACAGTTGTCCTTTGTGTAATATGTGTACTCATATTTATAGCAGTTCAGTTTGTAATACCTAAATGTTGGGCAGCCCAAATGCCCATCAACTGGATACTGAATAAAGTTGTATCTTTTTAAAATAAAATGGAGTATTACTCACCATAAGAAATGATAAATTAGAGGCATTTATATTCAAATAGATATACCTTGAGCACATATCCATAAGTGAAATAAATAAGACACATGTGTAAATACCGAATCATTTTTCTAGTACAAGAAACTAGAGGTGTAAATGAGGTCCTGAATGTATGATCGATATTGTGATATAGGAATAAAATGTTCAGAGGGAAAAGGGAAATGGGGTAGGGGAAAATAAGGAAAGAAAAAAATTTTGATAGTAAAAATGCCAGGTGTGGTGGCTCATACCTGCAGAAGCAGGAGTGAGTTCAAGGCTAGCCTGAGCTACATGGTAAGTTAAGGGTCAGTCTGAACTACAAAGCAAGATCCTACCTCAAAAACAAAAATTTGATAGTAAAAACAACAAAAAAAAAGAGGAATAAAGCTTATGTACAGAGAGGGTTGGAAGGTGGTAGGGAGGGCAAAGGTAACCCGGCAGAAAATGAGAATCAAGATATACTACGTATAGGTAAAAATTTTTAATGTGATAATAATGTATATGTAAAATGTACCAATAAATTCAATTATTAAAACAAAAATACTATAAAGAAAAATTAAATGCTTATGAACTAAACTAACCAAGTAAGTGAAGAACTTCTATAATGAAACTATAGTACTCTGAAAAAAGAGATCAAAGAAGACATTAGAAAATGAAAAGATATCCCTTGTTCCTTCACAAACAGAACAAGTATTGTCAAAATGGTTATACTTTCAAAACTGATCTTAGATTTAAAGAAATTTCAACCAAAAAATAGACAGCATTCTTTATAAAAATAGAGGGAAAAAAGCTAAAATTGATACGGAATGATGAGACCTAAAATAGCAAAACAGGACACATCACAACCCAGACTTCAAGTTATATAAAAGCTATAATGATAAAAATAGCTGGCAATGACACAAAAGAACTATGGATCAAGAGAACAGAATACGGAATACAGAAACCATTGACAAAGGGGCAAAACATACGCTGGAGGAAATAAAGCCTCATGGTGCTGGGAAACCTGGCAATCCACACGCAAGGACTGAATTTAGACCCATGTATTGTACAATGTACTAAACTAAAATCAAACAGTAAAAATCTACATGTTAGAAATAATCTGCTGAAAGATAAAATGGGTAAATTTGTTGGAGACAGAGACATACGTAAGGACTTTCCAAAACAACCTCCAACTAGCACAATAAACAACATCAATACTAAATAAATGGAGTTATATCAAATTAAAAGGCTTCTAGAGAGCAAAGGAAATGACCAACAAAATGATGGGTTCACCTACAGAATGAAACAAAATTTTTGCAGATTATTCCCTGGACAGAAGACTAATACTGAAAATATACTAAGAAGTAAAAAGAAATAGATTCTGAAAACTAAAGGACTCTTTCAAAGAATAGGCAACTGAAATGAACGGATACTACCCAGACAAAGTACAAACAGCCGACAAACATATGAAACAATGTTCAATATCTTTGGTTACTGGAGTAATACAAATTCAAAAAAAACCCTGACATTCCATCTTATCCCACAAAAAATGGCTATCAAGAAGAAATCAAATAATGACAAACGCCTGGAGAGGCTGCAGGAAAAGGGACATTTCTACATTGTTCGTAGGAATATAAACTAGTGTATGGAAATTAGCATGGTGATTTTTCACAAAACTAAGACTAGACATTCTACTAGACCATTCACTCCCCTTATGGCTGTCTTCTTGAAAGAATTAAAGACATCATATTACAGTGATACATGCATACGTATATTTATTGCAGTACAATTCATAATAGCCAAATCCTGGAAGCAGCCTGCCTATATGTTCATCAACAAATGAATGAAAAAAACGTTAAACTGTCATAAAGGACAAATGTGTCATCTGTAGGAAAATGAGACCACAGCATTAAGTGAAATCATCACACACATAATCTTAAATATAGCATGGTTTCTCATAGGAGAAACCCAAAGTATAAATAAATCAAACAGCAAAATATAAGACAGATAATAGGAAACAGGGAGAAAGAGCTTCACAAAGTGGGAAAGGAACAAGATGGAAGGGAAAAAGAGGTGTTGTGCACACAGACCTATTCTATGACACATGTAATCATTAAATACTGCAAATATATATTAAAAATAAAATTTTAGGACTAGGGATTTCGGTCAGTGGTTCCGGTATCTGCCTTACAGGCACAACTTTATAAGCTCAATCCCTAGTACCAATAAAATAAAATTTTAAAAAGAACAAGAATCTAATGTCCATACAGTACTTAATACACACTTTTTATTATGATACATGTTGAAGCCATTCTACAGTTGTTCATGTCTATAATACATTAATAATCATATTTCTAGTCTTATAATCTAATCCATATTTTGCAAAATACTGGGCTCTAAAAATAAATTAAAAATCTTTAGTGAATAAGTACACCCCAAAATTTTCTCAAGATGACCAACTAGTACAGTACTTTGTAACAGTATCATTCCTTATAAATAGATTCTTAAAAACCTAGCACCACCTTGTGGATTATAGTAATATTACACATTGAAGTCAACAACCAAAAATTTGAAGTTTCAAGAGATGGGTATATTATCTTGACTCACAGAGATTAAAACATTTAGGTGGGCTGATTTTTTAAGCTCTTTATATATTCTGGATAGTAGCCCTTTGTCTGAGAAACAGCTCATAAAGATTCTTTCCCATATTGTTGGTTGCCTTTTCGCTCTGTTGGGTTTGCTTTGCTGTGCAGAAGCTTTTTAATAGAATGAGGTCCCATTTGTTGATTTCTTCTGCCAATTCTCATGCTATAGAGGTTCTGTTCAAGAAGTCTTTTCCTAAGCCAATGTTGTCAAGAACTTTACCTTACCTGTATTGTAGCAAGTTTAGTGTGTCTGTTTTAATATTTAGGTCTCATACACACTTCTATTTTAGTTTAGTATATGGTGAAAGAGAGGTCTAACTTTAGCCTCTGGCAAGTTAAAGCCCAGTTTTTCCAGCACCATTTGTTAAAGAGGCTAACTTTCCTCCATGGAAGATTTTTTGTTCCTTTGTCAAAGATGCAGTGGCTCAGTGTATCTGGAGTAGTTCCTGGATCTTCTAATCTACTCCACTGATCCTCTGGTCTGTTGCTTTGCCAGTACCATGCAGTTTTTTTCACAGTAACTTTATAGTATAGTTTCAGGTTCAGGATTGTAATACCCCCTACCATGTCCTTGTTGCTTAGAATTGTTTTCGTTATTCTAAGTCTTTTGTGGTTCCAGATGAATGTTTGGATTTTTTTTCTCTAGATCTGTACAATATGCTGTTGGGATTTCAATTGGGATAGTGTTGAATCTATATAGTAGTTGTGGGAGTATAGCCATTTTGACGAAACTGGTTCTTCCTACCCAGGAGCAAGGTACATCTTTGCATTTTTTGATATCTTCTTCTATCTCATTTTTCAGAGTGCTGTAATTTTCAGAATAGAGGTCTTTCCCTTCTTTTGTTACATTGATTCCCAGATATTTCATTTCTTTGGGTGCTATTATGAAAGGCATTGACTTCTCAATTTTTATCTCAGTGGATCTGCTGTTTGTGTATACAAAGCCTACTGATTTTTGAACATTGACCTTTTATCTAGCTATGCTACTAAATTTGGTGATTAAGTCCAGCAGTTTTTTGCTTGAGTTTTTAGGATCCTCTAGATATAGAGTATCGTGTCATCAGCAAATAATGACAATTTAACCTTTTCTTTTCCTATCTTTATTCCTTTTATTTCTTTCACTTGCCTAATTGCTATGGCTAATATTTCTAGGACTATACTGAACAGAAGTGGTGAGAGAGGACATCCTTGTCTTATTCCTCATTTTAGTGTGAAAGGTTTCAGTTTTTGACCATTTAATATGATGATGGCTGATGGTTTCTCGTAGATAGCTTTTATTAGTTTGAGATAGACACCATCCATTCCAATTTTCTGTAGGATTTTGAACATGAATGGGTGTTGTATTTTTACAAATGCTTTTTCTGTATGAGTAAAGATGAACATATGGTTTTTGTCCTTGCACCTGTTAATATAATGTATTTTCATTTATTGATTTACGTATGGTGAGCCATCCTTGCACCCCTGGGATGAATCCAACTTGGTCAGGGTGTAAGATCTTTTTGATGATTCTCTGTATTCCCTTTGTCAGTATCTTATTGAGGATTTTTACATTAATGTTTATTAGAAATATTGGACTGCAGTTTTCTTTTTTGGTTGGGTCTTTCTCTGCTTTTGGAATCAAAGTAATGGTTGCTTCCAGAAATGAATTTAGGAATACTACTTCCCTTTCAACTTCATTAAAGACTTTGAGAAGTAGAGGCACTAACTCTTCTTTAAAAGTTTTTTAGAATTTAGCAGTAAAGCTATCAGGACCAAGGCTTTTATTTATTGGCAGGTTTTAATTACATTTTAAATTTCACGGGTTGATATTGGGGTATTTAACATTTCTATATCTTCTTCATTCAGCTTTGGAAGTTCATATGTGTTTACATTTACATACTGGTGAGGGAACATTTTCACACACTGCTTTTGGTTCTGTAAAGTGACTCACCTTTTTCTGAGAAGAAATTTCCAAAATCATGACTATAAATACTACTGTATCCAAAATTTCACTTGTAGAAATACATTTCTATAAATACACAAGTTAATAGACATGAGTGTACTAGAATATTTACAATCCAATTTTGGTAGTAAGAAATGATAAATTATCAAATTACTCAGTAATAAAACATTAGAAACCTAAATGTCAGAGCAGACACCATGAGTATTATATTGTACTATATGATTCCACCTCAAAGGCAGTTAATGGCTGTCACAAGCACTTAGTGTGCATCAAGCACCACTCTTAAGTCTCACATTAGTGTCCTGCTATTGAATGCTATGCTGTGCCACTTCTCAGCATGAAGTATTCATCTTCCTATGGGAAAACACACAGTTAAGCTCAAAGCACTACATGTACTACTCTATATTTTAAGATGTATGTTTGTAAATATATTTTTAGAAGTATAAAAAGCTAAACATCAAATTATGAATAATGATTATATCTGAAGATGTAGATGAGTGTAAGGAGATGACTATATTACATATATGTCTGTACTGCTTGGATTTTTCAGTATATCAGATTTGTACATTAAAATGACAATTTTTAAAAAATAAACTAATCTCAGTTGTTAGCTTTGGATGGGGTCCTGCTATGTTGCCGAAGGTGGCCTTAAATTTCTGGTTCAGAAGATCATCCTGTCTCAGACAGAACAGTTGGGCTCATAGACGTGGGCTGCCTATACTACTGCACCCAGCTTGAAACCATGTTTAAAAGCAAGAGGAGTGATGGATGCTGGGCATGGTGGCTCACGCCTGTAATCCCAGCACTCAGGAGGCAGAGGCAGAGCTGTGCTGCAAGTTCAAGGCTGAGTTCCAGGCCAGCCTGAACTACAAAAGCAAGACCCTGTCTCAAAAAAAAAAAAAAAAAAAAAAAAAAAAAAAAAAAAAAAAAAAAAAAAAAAAAAAAAAAAAAAAGAAGAAGAAGAAGAAAGAAGAAGAAGAAAAGAAGAAGGAGAAGAAGAAGGAGAAGGAGAAGAAGAAGGGAAGAAGAAGAAGAAGAAGAAGAAGAAGAAGAAGAAGAAGAAGAAGAAGAAGAAGAAGAAGAAGAAGAAGAAGAAGAAGAAGAAAGAGAAGAAGAAGCAGGAGGAGGAGGAGGAGGAGAAAGAAAAGAGTGACTGAGGTAATTACACAGTTAATAAGAACAAGTGAAAATGTTTATTTGGGCCAAAATACCC